>CATOPS010000029.1:2500-32822 GCA_951802225.1 Euspilapteryx auroguttella | reverse complement strand
TGTTTGTTGTATTTGCCTGGCAGACCAGATCAAGAGCTGATTTTGAATCGCAGAAGATTTTAATATCTGGCATTTTTTTTATATTTGATGTAGCTACTGATATGGCTCTTGATAGAGCCACCAGTTCGGCTTGGAATACTGAGTTGAAGTTCTCTAACCTGAAGGCACTAGTTTTTATTTCGCTGCCATCCTTCCAGCAAGTGACTGCTCCTCCAACTTTGCCCTCTATTTTACTCCCGTCTGTATAAATAAGAACTTCTCTATCCTCTACCACGCTTGCAAGATCGGCATCGTTTTCGATGGTACCATACTCGAGATGAATTCTTTCGGAAGGGTGGGGAAGGCAGTATGGACTCGCCCTGTTCTCCATTGTTCTACCTGGTGCCCATTCAATCTCTTTACCTCTTTTGTATTTGTAGAGTTCCGCATTCTCTTGCACACGCAAAGCAAGTGGGATAATGCCAGCCATAACTGTCGCAGCATCTAAGGATACAGTCCTATGTGCTTTTCCTATTCTTATAGCGAACATTCTTGTTAATCGGTCTAATATCTTAATATTATGTTTATTTTTTGCAGGAGCCCAGACACTGGCAGCATACAGGATGATTGGCTCTATCACCGCGACGTAGAGGATCCTGATAATATCCGAGCTGAGACCCCAGCCCGCTCTGGCCGCCCTAGAGATAGAATTATACAGTTTGGCACATTTCTCGTAGGTTCTATCAAGATGTTTGTTGAAGTTCAGGTTTCTATCAATTATGACCCCTAACACTGAAACATGATCCGAGAAGGTAAGCTGGGTTTCGTTTAACCACAATTTTGGGACATTATACTTTATTTTGGAAGTAACGATCATCGCCTGGGTTTTGTGAGCAGCAAATTTCATTTTATACTGCCTTCCCCACTCTGCCACCAATGCCAAGGCTTTATTGGCCTCCAGTTCTAGTGTCGCAGTATCAAATGCTGACGCAATGATGAAGATGTCATCGGCAAAAGCTTGTATATGTGCCTCCAACTGTTCTGCTTTTCTGAGAAGGGGGTCCATCTGGATATTCCATAGGAGTGGACCTCCTATTGAACCCTGGATGCATCCCTTGTTAGTGCTCCTCTCAATTTCTTTTCCTGCGTAGCGAAGTCTGACTCTTCTGTTTTCCAGGTAGTTTCTTAGGATTTTATATGTATAGGTGTCACATGCTTTGTTCAGTATCTCATTTTTTATTCCAGGCCACCAAGCATTATCGAAAGCCCCTTCAATGTCTAATGATATTACTGCTATTATTCGTTTGTTCTTCTTTTCCTTCCTTATTATTTCTATTGCATCAAACAGCGCGTCCTCCGTACTTCTCTGTGGCATGAACCCGTATTGTCTGGAACTCATTTGGTTTGTTGTTCCCAGATGCCACATAAGCCTGTTTATGATGGCCTTTTCCAGAATCTTTCCGATAATTGATAACAGTCCAATGGGTCTGTGTGCTTTTGGATTTGTGTAGGAATCCTTTCCAGGTTTCCTAAGGACTTTAATTACCGCAAGTTTCCATGGGATTGGGAAGACTCCTAATCTAAGACAGGTATTTATTATAGCTAGAAAAGTGTCCAAATCAGTGTTAACTGCAGCCGTACATATGTCAACAGTGAATCCATCTTCTCCAGGTGCTTTTTTGTTGCTCATTCCGGATAATATTGTAAGTACTTCCTGCTTGGTAAAAGGTTTAAATTCAGTCTCAACCATCAATGCTTTTTCCAATTCTTCAACTCTTTTTCTCGTTTCAGTTTGTTCTGGAGTGTCAGTGGTTTCTTCGTCATGAGGGTAAAAGGTTTCAGCTAGGAGTTTTGCGGATCCCATTTCATCTAGAGTGTTTCCAGCCCCGTCTTTAAGCAAAATGTCTTCTTGGGGTCGACTGGTATTTCGGAGAACTCTGTAAATCCCATCCCATAAGCTTTCCTTATCCTGTTTACAGCAAAATTCCTTCCAGCTTGACGTTTTAGCTCTTTCGATTCCCATTTTATATTTTAGTCTGGTTTCCGTGTATTCCCTTATAACGTAAGGTTTTCGGCTTGGATTTGCTCCACGTATGGCTCTTCTAAGACTTTTAAGTTTTTTCTTCATTTGATTGAGTTCTTCGTTCCACCATTTGCAGGTTTTTATCTTTTTTAAAGTTTTTATTTTAGGTATTTTAGCCTCGGTTGAGTCCTGGATACACGAAATGTAATTTTGGACTAGGTTTTCAAGGTCATTTTGTTCAAGGTCACTCCATTGTATTCCTTTCAGACATCGAAGCCTATCCTGGAGGTCTGTCCTGAATACAGCCCAATTAACTTTTTTTGTGTTGTACTTTCTGGTACCTGGTTGCAAAATTGTGAAGAAGTCCTCTTTTCCTAATGATACTGAGAAAGTTATTGGTCTATGATCAGGGGCTGAACCCAGTATATTTTCATCAACTTTCCAGTCCTTGGTTAGGTTAGGTTAGGTTAGGTTAGGTTAGGTTAGGTTAGGTTAGGTTAGGTTAGGTTAGGTTAGGTTAGGTTAGGTTAGGTTAGGTTAGGTTAGGTTAGGTTAGGTTAGGTTAGGTTAGGTTAGGTTAGGTTAGGTTAGGTTAGGTTAGGTTAGGTTAGGTTAGGTTAGGTTAGGTTAGGTTAGGTTAGGTTAGGTTAGGTTAGGTTAGGTTAGGTTAGGTTAGGTTAGGTTAGGTTAGGTTAGGTTAGGTTAGGTTAGGTTAGGTTAGGTTAGGTTAGGTTAGGTTAGGTTAGGTTAGGTTAGGTTAGGTTAGGTTAGGTTAGGTTAGGTTAGGTTAGGTTAGGTTAGGTTAGGTTAGGTTAGGTTAGGTTAGGTTAGGTTAGGTTAGGTTAGGTTAGGTTAGGTTAGGTTAGGTTAGGTTAGGTTAGGTTAGGTTAGGTTAGGTTAGGTTAGGTTAGGTTAGGTTAGGTTAGGTTAGGTTAGGTTAGGTTAGGTTAGGTTAGGTTAGGTTAGGTTAGGTTAGGTTAGGTTAGGTTAGGTTAGGTTAGGTTAGGTTAGGTTAGGTTAGGTTAGGTTAGGTTAGGTTAGGTTAGGTTAGGTTAGGTTAGGTTAGGTTAGGTTAGGTTAGGTTAGGTTAGGTTAGGTTAGGTTAGGTTAGGTTAGGTTAGGTTAGGTTAGGTTAGGTTAGGTTAGGTTAGGTTAGGTTAGGTTAGGTTAGGTTAGGTTAGGTTAGGTTAGGTTAGGTTAGGTTAGGTTAGGTTAGGTTAGGTTAGGTTAGGTTAGGTTAGGTTAGGTTAGGTTAGGTTAGGTTAGGTTAGGTTAGGTTAGGTTAGGTTAGGTTAGGTTAGGTTAGGTTAGGTTAGGTTAGGTTAGGTTAGGTTAGGTTAGGTTAGGTTAGGTTAGGTTAGGTTAGGTTAGGTTAGGTTAGGTTAGGTTAGGTTAGGTTAGGTTAGGTTAGGTTAGGTTAGGTTAGGTTAGGTTAGGTTAGGTTAGGTTAGGTTAGGTTAGGTTAGGTTAGGTTAGGTTAGGTTAGGTTAGGTTAGGTTAGGTTAGGTTAGGTTAGGTTAGGTTAGGTTAGGTTAGGTTAGGTTAGGTTAGGTTAGGTTAGGTTAGGTTAGGTTAGGTTAGGTTAGGTTAGGTTAGGTTAGGTTAGGTTAGGTTAGGTTAGGTTAGGTTAGGTTAGGTTAGGTTAGGTTAGGTTAGGTTAGGTTAGGTTAGGTTAGGTTAGGTTAGGTTAGGTTAGGTTAGGTTAGGTTAGGTTAGGTTAGGTTAGGTTAGGTTAGGTTAGGTTAGGTTAGGTTAGGTTAGGTTAGGTTAGGTTAGGTTAGGTTAGGTTAGGTTAGGTTAGGTTAGGTTAGGTTGGTTAGGTTAGGTTAGGTTAGGTTAGGTTAGGTTAGGTTAGGTTAGGTTAGGTTAGGTTAGGTTAGGTTAGGTTAGGTTAGGTTAGGTTAGGTTAGGTTAGGTTAGGTTAGGTTAGGTTAGGTTAGGTTAGGTTAGGTTAGGTTAGGTTAGGTTAGGTTAGGTTAGGTTAGGTTAGGTTAGGTTAGGTTAGGTTAGGTTAGGTTAGGTTAGGTTAGGTTAGGTTAGGTTAGGTTAGGTTAGGTTAGGTTAGGTTAGGTTAGAGGTTAGGTTAGGTTAGGTTAGGTTAGGTTAGGTTAGGTTAGGTTAGGTTAGGTTAGGTTAGGTTAGGTTAGGTTAGGTTAGGTTAGGTTAGGTTAGGTTAGGTTAGGTTAGGTTAGGTTAGGTTAGGTTAGGTTAGGTTAGGTTAGGTTAGGTTAGGTTAGGTTAGGTTAGGTTAGGTTAGGTTAGGTTAGGTTAGGTTAGGTTAGGTTAGGTTAGGTTAGGTTAGGTTAGGTTAGGTTAGGTTAGGTTAGGTTAGGTTAGGTTAGGTTAGGTTAGGTTAGGTTAGGTTAGGTTAGGTTAGGTTAGGTTAGGTTAGGTTAGGTTAGGTTAGGTTAGGTTAGGTTAGGTTAGGTTAGGTTAGGTTAGGTTAGGTTAGGTTAGGTTAGGTTAGGTTAGGTTAGGTTAGGTTAGGTTAGGTTAGGTTAGGTTAGGTTAGGTTAGGTTAGGTTAGGTTAGGTTAGGTTAGGTTAGGTTAGGTTAGGTTAGGTTAGGTTAGGTTAGGTTAGGTTAGGTTAGGTTAGGTTAGGTTAGGTTAGGTTAGGTTAGGTTAGGTTAGGTTAGGTTAGGTTAGGTTAGGTTAGGTTAGGTTAGGTTAGGTTAGGTTAGGTTAGGTTAGGTTAGGTTAGGTTAGGTTAGGTTAGGTTAGGTTAGGTTAG
Source organism: Euspilapteryx auroguttella (assembly GCA_951802225.1). NCBI lineage: Eukaryota > Metazoa > Arthropoda > Insecta > Lepidoptera > Gracillariidae > Euspilapteryx > Euspilapteryx auroguttella. Next base: position 28,088 of record CATOPS010000029.1, on the reverse strand, counting down.
GTTAGGTTAGGTTAGGTTAGGTTAGGTTAGGTTAGGTTAGGTTAGGTTAGGTTAGGTTAGGTTAGGTTAGGTTAGGTTAGGTTAGGTTAGGTTAGGTTAGGTTAGGTTAGGTTAGGTTAGGTTAGGTTAGGTTAGGTTAGGTTAGGTTAGGTTAGGTTAGGTTAGGTTAGGTTAGGTTAGGTTAGGTTAGGTTAGGTTAGGTTAGGTTAGGTTAGGTTAGGTTAGGTTAGGTTAGGTTAGGTTAGGTTAGGTTAGGTTAGGTTAGGTTAGGTTAGGTTAGGTTAGGTTAGGTTAGGTTAGGTTAGGTTAGGTTAGGTTAGGTTAGGTTAGGTTAGGTTAGGTTAGGTTAGGTTAGGTTAGGTTAGGTTAGGTTAGGTTAGGTTAGGTTAGGTTAGGTTAGGTTAGGTTAGGTTAGGTTAGGTTAGGTTAGGTTAGGTTAGGTTAGGTTAGGTTAGGTTAGGTTAGGTTAGGTTAGGTTAGGTTAGGTTAGGTTAGGTTAGGTTAGGTTAGGTTAGGTTAGGTTAGGTTAGGTTAGGTTAGGTTAGGTTAGGTTAGGTTAGGTTAGGTTAGGTTAGGTTAGGTTAGGTTAGGTTAGGTTAGGTTAGGTTAGGTTAGGTTAGGTTAGGTTAGGTTAGGTTAGGTTAGGTTAGGTTAGGTTAGGTTAGGTTAGGTTAGGTTAGGTTAGGTTAGGTTAGGTTAGGTTAGGTTAGGTTAGGTTAGGTTAGGTTAGGTTAGGTTAGGTTAGGTTAGGTTAGGTTAGGTTAGGTTAGGTTAGGTTAGGTTAGGTTAGGTTAGGTTAGGTTAGGTTAGGTTAGGTTAGGTTAGGTTAGGTTAGGTTAGGTTAGGTTAGGTTAGGTTAGGTTAGGTTAGGTTAGGTTAGGTTAGGTTAGGTTAGGTTAGGTTAGGTTAGGTTAGGTTAGGTTAGGTTAGGTTAGGTTAGGTTAGGTTAGGTTAGGTTAGGTTAGGTTAGGTTAGGTTAGGTTAGGTTAGGTTAGGTTAGGTTAGGTTAGGTTAGGTTAGGTTAGGTTAGGTTAGGTTAGGTTAGGTTAGGTTAGGTTAGGTTAGGTTAGGTTAGGTTAGGTTAGGTTAGGTTAGGTTAGGTTAGGTTAGGTTAGGTTAGGTTAGGTTAGGTTAGGTTAGGTTAGGTTAGGTTAGGTTAGGTTAGGTTAGGTTAGGTTAGGTTAGGTTAGGTTAGGTTAGGTTAGGTTAGGTTAGGTTAGGTTAGGTTAGGTTAGGTTAGGTTAGGTTAGGTTAGGTTAGGTTAGGTTAGGTTAGGTTAGGTTAGGTTAGGTTAGGTTAGGTTAGGTTAGGTTAGGTTAGGTTAGGTTAGGTTAGGTTAGGTTAGGTTAGGTTAGGTTAGGTTAGGTTAGGTTAGGTTAGGTTAGGTTAGGTTAGGTTAGGTTAGGTTAGGTTAGGTTAGGTTAGGTTAGGTTAGGTTAGGTTAGGTTAGGTTAGGTTAGGTTAGGTTAGGTTAGGTTAGGTTAGGTTAGGTTAGGTTAGGTTAGGTTAGGTTAGGTTAGGTTAGGTTAGGTTAGGTTAGGTTAGGTTAGGTTAGGTTAGGTTAGGTTAGGTTAGGTTAGGTTAGGTTAGGTTAGGTTAGGTTAGGTTAGGTTAGGTTAGGTTAGGTTAGGTTAGGTTAGGTTAGGTTAGGTTAGGTTAGGTTAGGTTAGGTTAGGTTAGGTTAGGTTAGGTTAGGTTAGGTTAGGTTAGGTTAGGTTAGGTTAGGTTAGGTTAGGTTAGGTTAGGTTAGGTTAGGTTAGGTTAGGTTAGGTTAGGTTAGGTTAGGTTAGGTTAGGTTAGGTTAGGTTAGGTTAGGTTAGGTTAGGTTAGGTTAGGTTAGGTTAGGTTAGGTTAGGTTAGGTTAGGTTAGGTTAGGTTAGGTTAGGTTAGGTTAGGTTAGGTTAGGTTAGGTTAGGTTAGGTTAGGTTAGGTTAGGTTAGGTTAGGTTAGGTTAGGTTAGGTTAGGTTAGGTTAGGTTAGGTTAGGTTAGGTTAGGTTAGGTTAGGTTAGGTTAGGTTAGGTTAGGTTAGGTTAGGTTAGGTTAGGTTAGGTTAGGTTAGGTTAGGTTAGGTTAGGTTAGGTTAGGTTAGGTTAGGTTAGGTTAGGTTAGGTTAGGTTAGGTTAGGTTAGGTTAGGTTAGGTTAGGTTAGGTTAGGTTAGGTTAGGTTAGGTTAGGTTAGGTTAGGTTAGGTTAGGTTAGGTTAGGTTAGGTTAGGTTAGGTTAGGTTAGGTTAGGTTAGGTTAGGTTAGGTTAGGTTAGGTTAGGTTAGGTTAGGTTAGGTTAGGTTAGGTTAGGTTAGGTTAGGTTAGGTTAGGTTAGGTTAGGTTAGGTTAGGTTAGGTTAGGTTAGGTTAGGTTAGGTTAGGTTAGGTTAGGTTAGGTTAGGTTAGGTTAGGTTAGGTTAGGTTAGGTTAGGTTAGGTTAGGTTAGGTTAGGTTAGGTTAGGTTAGGTTAGGTTAGGTTAGGTTAGGTTAGGTTAGGTTAGGTTAGGTTAGGTTAGGTTAGGTTAGGTTAGGTTAGGTTAGGTTAGGTTAGGTTAGGTTAGGTTAGGTTAGGTTAGGTTAGGTTAGGTTAGGTTAGGTTAGGTTAGGTTAGGTTAGGTTAGGTTAGGTTAGGTTAGGTTAGGTTAGGTTAGGTTAGGTTAGGTTAGGTTAGGTTAGGTTAGGTTAGGTTAGGTTAGGTTAGGTTAGGTTAGGTTAGGTTAGGTTAGGTTAGGTTAGGTTAGGTTAGGTTAGGTTAGGTTAGGTTAGGTTAGGTTAGGTTAGGTTAGGTTAGGTTAGGTTAGGTTAGGTTAGGTTAGGTTAGGTTAGGTTAGGTTAGGTTAGGTTAGGTTAGGTTAGGTTAGGTTAGGTTAGGTTAGGTTAGGTTAGGTTAGGTTAGGTTAGGTTAGGTTAGGTTAGGTTAGGTTAGGTTAGGTTAGGTTAGGTTAGGTTAGGTTAGGTTAGGTTAGGTTAGGTTAGGTTAGGTTAGGTTAGGTTAGGTTAGGTTAGGTTAGGTTAGGTTAGGTTAGGTTAGGTTAGGTTAGGTTAGGTTAGGTTAGGTTAGGTTAGGTTAGGTTAGGTTAGGTTAGGTTAGGTTAGGTTAGGTTAGGTTAGGTTAGGTTAGGTTAGGTTAGGTTAGGTTAGGTTAGGTTAGGTTAGGTTAGGTTAGGTTAGGTTAGGTTAGGTTAGGTTAGGTTAGGTTAGGTTAGGTTAGGTTAGGTTAGGTTAGGTTAGGTTAGGTTAGGTTAGGTTAGGTTAGGTTAGGTTAGGTTAGGTTAGGTTAGGTTAGGTTAGGTTAGGTTAGGTTAGGTTAGGTTAGGTTAGGTTAGGTTAGGTTAGGTTAGGTTAGGTTAGGTTAGGTTAGGTTAGGTTAGGTTAGGTTAGGTTAGGTTAGGTTAGGTTAGGTTAGGTTAGGTTAGGTTAGGTTAGGTTAGGTTAGGTTAGGTTAGGTTAGGTTAGGTTAGGTTAGGTTAGGTTAGGTTAGGTTAGGTTAGGTTAGGTTAGGTTAGGTTAGGTTAGGTTAGGTTAGGTTAGGTTAGGTTAGGTTAGGTTAGGTTAGGTTAGGTTAGGTTAGGTTAGGTTAGGTTAGGTTAGGTTAGGTTAGGTTAGGTTAGGTTAGGTTAGGTTAGGTTAGGTTAGGTTAGGTTAGGTTAGGTTAGGTTAGGTTAGGTTAGGTTAGGTTAGGTTAGGTTAGGTTAGGTTAGGTTAGGTTAGGTTAGGTTAGGTTAGGTTAGGTTAGGTTAGGTTAGGTTAGGTTAGGTTAGGTTAGGTTAGGTTAGGTTAGGTTAGGTTAGGTTAGGTTAGGTTAGGTTAGGTTAGGTTAGGTTAGGTTAGGTTAGGTTAGGTTAGGTTAGGTTAGGTTAGGTTAGGTTAGGTTAGGTTAGGTTAGGTTAGGTTAGGTTAGGTTAGGTTAGGTTAGGTTAGGTTAGGTTAGGTTAGGTTAGGTTAGGTTAGGTTAGGTTAGGTTAGGTTAGGTTAGGTTAGGTTAGGTTAGGTTAGGTTAGGTTAGGTTAGGTTAGGTTAGGTTAGGTTAGGTTAGGTTAGGTTAGGTTAGGTTAGGTTAGGTTAGGTTAGGTTAGGTTAGGTTAGGTTAGGTTAGGTTAGGTTAGGTTAGGTTAGGTTAGGTTAGGTTAGGTTAGGTTAGGTTAGGTTAGGTTAGGTTAGGTTAGGTTAGGTTAGGTTAGGTTAGGTTAGGTTAGGTTAGGTTAGGTTAGGTTAGGTTAGGTTAGGTTAGGTTAGGTTAGGTTAGGTTAGGTTAGGTTAGGTTAGGTTAGGTTAGGTTAGGTTAGGTTAGGTTAGGTTAGGTTAGGTTAGGTTAGGTTAGGTTAGGTTAGGTTAGGTTAGGTTAGGTTAGGTTAGGTTAGGTTAGGTTAGGTTAGGTTAGGTTAGGTTAGGTTAGGTTAGGTTAGGTTAGGTTAGGTTAGGTTAGGTTAGGTTAGGTTAGGTTAGGTTAGGTTAGGTTAGGTTAGGTTAGGTTAGGTTAGGTTAGGTTAGGTTAGGTTAGGTTAGGTTAGGTTAGGTTAGGTTAGGTTAGGTTAGGTTAGGTTAGGTTAGGTTAGGTTAGGTTAGGTTAGGTTAGGTTAGGTTAGGTTAGGTTAGGTTAGGTTAGGTTAGGTTAGGTTAGGTTAGGTTAGGTTAGGTTAGGTTAGGTTAGGTTAGGTTAGGTTAGGTTAGGTTAGGTTAGGTTAGGTTAGGTTAGGTTAGGTTAGGTTAGGTTAGGTTAGGTTAGGTTAGGTTAGGTTAGGTTAGGTTAGGTTAGGTTAGGTTAGGTTAGGTTAGGTTAGGTTAGGTTAGGTTAGGTTAGGTTAGGTTAGGTTAGGTTAGGTTAGGTTAGGTTAGGTTAGGTTAGGTTAGGTTAGGTTAGGTTAGGTTAGGTTAGGTTAGGTTAGGTTAGGTTAGGTTAGGTTAGGTTAGGTTAGGTTAGGTTAGGTTAGGTTAGGTTAGGTTAGGTTAGGTTAGGTTAGGTTAGGTTAGGTTAGGTTAGGTTAGGTTAGGTTAGGTTAGGTTAGGTTAGGTTAGGTTAGGTTAGGTTAGGTTAGGTTAGGTTAGGTTAGGTTAGGTTAGGTTAGGTTAGGTTAGGTTAGGTTAGGTTAGGTTAGGTTAGGTTAGGTTAGGTTAGGTTAGGTTAGGTTAGGTTAGGTTAGGTTAGGTTAGGTTAGGTTAGGTTAGGTTAGGTTAGGTTAGGTTAGGTTAGGTTAGGTTAGGTTAGGTTAGGTTAGGTTAGGTTAGGTTAGGTTAGGTTAGGTTAGGTTAGGTTAGGTTAGGTTAGGTTAGGTTAGGTTAGGTTAGGTTAGGTTAGGTTAGGTTAGGTTAGGTTAGGTTAGGTTAGGTTAGGTTAGGTTAGGTTAGGTTAGGTTAGGTTAGGTTAGGTTAGGTTAGGTTAGGTTAGGTTAGGTTAGGTTAGGTTAGGTTAGGTTAGGTTAGGTTAGGTTAGGTTAGGTTAGGTTAGGTTAGGTTAGGTTAGGTTAGGTTAGGTTAGGTTAGGTTAGGTTAGGTTAGGTTAGGTTAGGTTAGGTTAGGTTAGGTTAGGTTAGGTTAGGTTAGGTTAGGTTAGGTTAGGTTAGGTTAGGTTAGGTTAGGTTAGGTTAGGTTAGGTTAGGTTAGGTTAGGTTAGGTTAGGTTAGGTTAGGTTAGGTTAGGTTAGGTTAGGTTAGGTTAGGTTAGGTTAGGTTAGGTTAGGTTAGGTTAGGTTAGGTTAGGTTAGGTTAGGTTAGGTTAGGTTAGGTTAGGTTAGGTTAGGTTAGGTTAGGTTAGGTTAGGTTAGGTTAGGTTAGGTTAGGTTAGGTTAGGTTAGGTTAGGTTAGGTTAGGTTAGGTTAGGTTAGGTTAGGTTAGGTTAGGTTAGGTTAGGTTAGGTTAGGTTAGGTTAGGTTAGGTTAGGTTAGGTTAGGTTAGGTTAGGTTAGGTTAGGTTAGGTTAGGTTAGGTTAGGTTAGGTTAGGTTAGGTTAGGTTAGGTTAGGTTAGGTTAGGTTAGGTTAGGTTAGGTTAGGTTAGGTTAGGTTAGGTTAGGTTAGGTTAGGTTAGGTTAGGTTAGGTTAGGTTAGGTTAGGTTAGGTTAGGTTAGGTTAGGTTAGGTTAGGTTAGGTTAGGTTAGGTTAGGTTAGGTTAGGTTAGGTTAGGTTAGGTTAGGTTAGGTTAGGTTAGGTTAGGTTAGGTTAGGTTAGGTTAGGTTAGGTTAGGTTAGGTTAGGTTAGGTTAGGTTAGGTTAGGTTAGGTTAGGTTAGGTTAGGTTAGGTTAGGTTAGGTTAGGTTAGGTTAGGTTAGGTTAGGTTAGGTTAGGTTAGGTTAGGTTAGGTTAGGTTAGGTTAGGTTAGGTTAGGTTAGGTTAGGTTAGGTTAGGTTAGGTTAGGTTAGGTTAGGTTAGGTTAGGTTAGGTTAGGTTAGGTTAGGTTAGGTTAGGTTAGGTTAGGTTAGGTTAGGTTAGGTTAGGTTAGGTTAGGTTAGGTTAGGTTAGGTTAGGTTAGGTTAGGTTAGGTTAGGTTAGGTTAGGTTAGGTTAGGTTAGGTTAGGTTAGGTTAGGTTAGGTTAGGTTAGGTTAGGTTAGGTTAGGTTAGGTTAGGTTAGGTTAGGTTAGGTTAGGTTAGGTTAGGTTAGGTTAGGTTAGGTTAGGTTAGGTTAGGTTAGGTTAGGTTAGGTTAGGTTAGGTTAGGTTAGGTTAGGTTAGGTTAGGTTAGGTTAGGTTAGGTTAGGTTAGGTTAGGTTAGGTTAGGTTAGGTTAGGTTAGGTTAGGTTAGGTTAGGTTAGGTTAGGTTAGGTTAGGTTAGGTTAGGTTAGGTTAGGTTAGGTTAGGTTAGGTTAGGTTAGGTTAGGTTAGGTTAGGTTAGGTTAGGTTAGGTTAGGTTAGGTTAGGTTAGGTTAGGTTAGGTTAGGTTAGGTTAGGTTAGGTTAGGTTAGGTTAGGTTAGGTTAGGTTAGGTTAGGTTAGGTTAGGTTAGGTTAGGTTAGGTTAGGTTAGGTTAGGTTAGGTTAGGTTAGGTTAGGTTAGGTTAGGTTAGGTTAGGTTAGGTTAGGTTAGGTTAGGTTAGGTTAGGTTAGGTTAGGTTAGGTTAGGTTAGGTTAGGTTAGGTTAGGTTAGGTTAGGTTAGGTTAGGTTAGGTTAGGTTAGGTTAGGTTAGGTTAGGTTAGGTTAGGTTAGGTTAGGTTAGGTTAGGTTAGGTTAGGTTAGGTTAGGTTAGGTTAGGTTAGGTTAGGTTAGGTTAGGTTAGGTTAGGTTAGGTTAGGTTAGGTTAGGTTAGGTTAGGTTAGGTTAGGTTAGGTTAGGTTAGGTTAGGTTAGGTTAGGTTAGGTTAGGTTAGGTTAGGTTAGGTTAGGTTAGGTTAGGTTAGGTTAGGTTAGGTTAGGTTAGGTTAGGTTAGGTTAGGTTAGGTTAGGTTAGGTTAGGTTAGGTTAGGTTAGGTTAGGTTAGGTTAGGTTAGGTTAGGTTAGGTTAGGTTAGGTTAGGTTAGGTTAGGTTAGGTTAGGTTAGGTTAGGTTAGGTTAGGTTAGGTTAGGTTAGGTTAGGTTAGGTTAGGTTAGGTTAGGTTAGGTTAGGTTAGGTTAGGTTAGGTTAGGTTAGGTTAGGTTAGGTTAGGTTAGGTTAGGTTAGGTTAGGTTAGGTTAGGTTAGGTTAGGTTAGGTTAGGTTAGGTTAGGTTAGGTTAGGTTAGGTTAGGTTAGGTTAGGTTAGGTTAGGTTAGGTTAGGTTAGGTTAGGTTAGGTTAGGTTAGGTTAGGTTAGGTTAGGTTAGGTTAGGTTAGGTTAGGTTAGGTTAGGTTAGGTTAGGTTAGGTTAGGTTAGGTTAGGTTAGGTTAGGTTAGGTTAGGTTAGGTTAGGTTAGGTTAGGTTAGGTTAGGTTAGGTTAGGTTAGGTTAGGTTAGGTTAGGTTAGGTTAGGTTAGGTTAGGTTAGGTTAGGTTAGGTTAGGTTAGGTTAGGTTAGGTTAGGTTAGGTTAGGTTAGGTTAGGTTAGGTTAGGTTAGGTTAGGTTAGGTTAGGTTAGGTTAGGTTAGGTTAGGTTAGGTTAGGTTAGGTTAGGTTAGGTTAGGTTAGGTTAGGTTAGGTTAGGTTAGGTTAGGTTAGGTTAGGTTAGGTTAGGTTAGGTTAGGTTAGGTTAGGTTAGGTTAGGTTAGGTTAGGTTAGGTTAGGTTAGGTTAGGTTAGGTTAGGTTAGGTTAGGTTAGGTTAGGTTAGGTTAGGTTAGGTTAGGTTAGGTTAGGTTAGGTTAGGTTAGGTTAGGTTAGGTTAGGTTAGGTTAGGTTAGGTTAGGTTAGGTTAGGTTAGGTTAGGTTAGGTTAGGTTAGGTTAGGTTAGGTTAGGTTAGGTTAGGTTAGGTTAGGTTAGGTTAGGTTAGGTTAGGTTAGGTTAGGTTAGGTTAGGTTAGGTTAGGTTAGGTTAGGTTAGGTTAGGTTAGGTTAGGTTAGGTTAGGTTAGGTTAGGTTAGGTTAGGTTAGGTTAGGTTAGGTTAGGTTAGGTTAGGTTAGGTTAGGTTAGGTTAGGTTAGGTTAGGTTAGGTTAGGTTAGGTTAGGTTAGGTTAGGTTAGGTTAGGTTAGGTTAGGTTAGGTTAGGTTAGGTTAGGTTAGGTTAGGTTAGGTTAGGTTTTTTTTTTTTTTTGAGAACTTTGTTGGTGTTTATCCCAACTTATGAATTTAGCAATGCGAGGTCAGTGCTATTGGAATACACTTTGCTCGTTGCTTTTGATTTATGGGAGTGCCACTTGAACATTGTTTGTGGAAGTTGGTGGCTCGTTGAATCGTTTTAAGTTTTTTATTATATGAACCACCAGTGTATGATAGGACTCCGTTGCTGTCTGTGATTTGGTTATTTCCAGTAAAGAGAATGGGTCATTTATTTGTTGGGTATTTATTAGATGATTTTGGCGTGTTACGCCGAATCGTGGGCAGTCCCTAATTAGGTGATCGAGCGTTTGCGGACTCGCTCCGTCGCAAGGGCACGAGTCGTTGGTAGTTATATGAAACCTGTGAAGATAGGTTTTATGGTATCCATGATTTGTCAGCAGTTGTGTTATTGCAAAGTAAGGTTTTACTATTGCCAGGTAATCTGTTAAGTCCTTGTAAGTTGGGAGTAAAGATCTAATATGTGGGCTTGTTTTTAAGTAGAGGTCTTCTGCTGCTTTTTGACAATAGGTTTTATTGTTTAGTTTTACGAAAGATATTGGTACAGCGGAATAATTGGGGGCTTTGTGTGATAATGCTGCAGCTTTGGCTGCAATATCTGCTGCCTCATTTCCTGCCACACCACTGTGGGATTTCACCCATTTAAATTTGATTTTAATATTGTTATGCAAGGCAGATATGTATTGATAATGTATTTTGGTTACTAAGGGGGTTGTGCTATTAGGATTTGTTATTTCTTGTAGGCTAGATTGGCTGTCGGAATGAATTGTAATTGGAGTTATATGTTTGGATGCAGACCAGAGAAGTGCTTGATAAATTGCAAGAAGCTCGGCTTGATACACCGAGCAACAGTCATGCAGCTTCAATTTTTTGGTGGTTATTTCACCACTTGGATGGTATATAACGTATGCAGCTCCGACTTTGTTGTCGTGCTTACTGCCGTCAGTAAATATATTGTAAATATTTTGTGTCTCTGTTTCATGTTCAGAATCGTCGCTGATTGTGATTTTGGGTCTATTGGCTGGATGCAGTAATTCTTTGATGGGTGTTGGGGATTCAATAGGAACATCAGTAGGAAGGAACCGTGAGATTTTTGAGAGCTTTGTGGATTCAGTGTCAGATCTTGCAATTATTTTAGCTGGCAAAGGTGTTAGTTGGGCAATAGAAATTGATACAGCAGTGCTGATCGTTCTGAACCCTTGTACGATTTTTATGGCGAATAGACGTTGAAGTGACAGGAATCTGTCATGAACATATTTTATGTTTAGTGCAGTGGACCATATGCTTGAGGCATAGCATATGATGGGCTCGATCACATGCTCATAAATAATTTTGACGTTATCGGGATGGACTCCCCAGGTTGGTTTAATAAATTGAATCAGTTTCTGGAATAACTTCTTTGATTTTTCTATAATGTACTCTGTATGTTTTATGAACTTGAGTTTACGGTCAATGATGACCCCAAGGTATTTAATATTATTTACGAAAGGAATGGTTTGATTTTTGACTTGTATTTTGCATTTTTTTGATTTGTTGGTAAAAGCTATGGTCTGTGTTTTCTGGGGGCCAAACTCGAGTTTCACTGACTCACCCCATTTGGTGATGTGTTTCAATGCAGTGTTTGTGTTGCTTTCGAGATCATTTATATCTTTAGAATGGGAGACAAGTAGCACATCATCCGCATATGCCTGTAGACTGGAGCCCTCGGGCAACTCGATGCCGAACAGTTCATCCAGTACCAGATTCCAAAGCGTTGGACCACAAACAGAACCCTGAATACACCCTCTGGATGTGGTCTTATTGACGCTTTGATCTGCGAAATTCATGCACACCTGTCTGTCTTGCAAGTAATGTCGTAGTATATGGAAGATATTTTTAGGGCAATCAACGCTTCGGAGTCTCTTGATAATTGCGGGCCACCAGGCATTATCGAAAGCCGATTTAATGTCCAGTGACACCGCAATTACATGTTCTTTATTGTTAAGGGCGGAGCGGATATTGGTGAGAGCTGAAGCTATTGCATGGGAGGTTGAAGTTTGGGGTTTAAATCCAAATTGGTTTTCTGAGCTATTGTTTGATGTTTGTAGGTGGTGGTTTAGACGGTTGATGACCAACCTCTCGAGGAGTTTGCCAAAGACGTTGATGAGACCAATAGGTCTGAAAGCAGAGAGTTCCGAATGGTCTGTTTTATTAGGTTTCGGAATTATCTTGGCGTAGGCTACTTTCCAAATCTTTGGAAAGTAGTTTAAAGTAAGGCATCTGTTCATTATTCCAAGGATGATATTTGGAATGCATTTGACCACTGTCTGGCAAATGTCAGCTGTGAGGTGATCGGGACCAGGTGCTCTTTTGTAGTTCATATTATCTATTGCTTCAGTAATCTCCGAGGTGGAGAATGGAGGATCGTTGGCAGTGTCTATGGGTAGGGATGTTTCATTTCTGATGATTTTCTGATTGGAGGTGTCATTTGATAGGTCGTCAGGATAGAAATGGTTCAAGAGCGCTTCAGCAGTTTCTGTAGAGTTTTTCGTGTATGTGTTATCGTTGATTTTGAGCGTTGCTGGTGGTTGTATCATTGGCCGGGACTTAATGATGCGATTCGTGATTGTCCAGACGTCATCTGTTTTTTGCATATTGCAGAATTCTTTAAAATGCAATGTCGATGCTTCACAGATGGCGTCTGAGTATTCCTTCTTAATTATATTTCTTTCGGCGAGTAAATCTGTAAGTGGAAGACCTCTCTGTTTCAGTTTGGCCAGCTTATGGTGATTCTGAATTACGCGGCGCTTGAGCTCATCCAGTTTTGGGGACCACCACGGAGCTTTTTCGGGTAATCCAGTTGAGCGGGGTAATAATTTATCGCACGTTTTTTGTATAGAAGTTATGAGTTTCTCTATGTATTTTTCTAATTGTGTTTCATTAAGGTTTTCAATGTTATGTTCCTGTGGCAAGATTCGAAGTAGTTCGGCCTTAAAGGGCTCTTGCATGTGGTTCCATTTGACTGTAGCTGTATTGTATCGGTATGTCGAAAGTTTCTTGTTACGGGTTAGTTCGGCATAACCTATCTTAACAGTGAATGTTATGGCATGGTGGTCAGAGGATGGACATATGTCCGGGTCAACTAACCAGTCGGAGATGGTCAGCGTTCGAGAGTTGCTACAGAGAGTCAAATCAACGATTGACTCTCTGAGGACCCCATAACGAACGGCTGAATAGGTGGGATGGTTGCCTGTATTGCAGATCTTGAGGTCGTTAAGTATTGTTAGATCTACGACTCTATTACCGCGACGTGTGTTGGCACGGGAACCCCATATGGTGTTCCAGCCATTGAAGTCGCCGCCAATAATATGAATGGAGTCTCGATTCGCGCGTATGAATTGCTCTAATTTATTCAGGGTCTGCAGTTGATCATTTTGCGGATTAACGTATACAGATGTGAGATAGATTTTTGTTCCAGATTTAGTAGTAATTAAAACGGTGGCTATATTAGAGTTTGAGTATTCTGTGACTCCGAAGGTACTGCATAGATTAGTCTTGACACAGACTGCTGCGTACAGTGTGTTATTACTCGTAGGAAATTGATATGTTATATATCCAGGGATATTTTTAATTTTATTCTGATTACTTGTGTACGGTTCTTGTAGGAATGCTATGTCTGTCTGCTTAGTGTGTAAGTATTTCAGTAGTTCCTGTGTGGCATTGCGGCCTGTGTTTAGATTTATTTGAATAGCTTTGAGTGATGTTAATTGGTTTCGGTTTATATTTATGTTCTTAGTCTTATTGTCCATAATCTGTTTTATTTTTGATTATATTAGTAATTTGAATGTTTCTGGGGCAGCTGTTTGATGTAGCGGTGTGGTTTACTTTTGCGTTCGCTATGTTGTGTTTTTGAGCGTATTTTAAACAGTTGAGGCACTTGGCAGTGTTGGATTTTGAGGGGCAGTCTTTGAATGTGTGGGTTTCAGAAGCGCAGTGTGAACACGCGTGTTCCTTTGTAGTGCAAGTTTTTCTGGTGTGTCCAAACTGCAGGCAGTCGTAGCACTGCAGAAGGGAGACGTATTCCTCTGCGTGGACTCGTTGATGTTCAATGTTTATTCTGGCTGTTTTCACAACCACTCTCCAACAAGCAGGTGTGGTTCTGAACACCGCGTTGTAAAGTTTTTGATTTTTATTCGTTCTTTTGAATTGGAATACTATATCTTCTTTATTGAATGAGTTTTTGATGGATTCGTTTTGATTTATAATTATTTCTGTAAGTTCTTGTGTGGGGATGGAGTTAGATATACCTTTAAGTATAAATGTAGGTTTTAATTTTTTAGATTCTTCTGCAGAAACGTTTGAGTGTGGTTGATTTGCTTTTTGGAGTGCAGTGGCCTTTTGTGTTTCTGTGTCAAACTCGACTCGAATTTTGTTATTTGAAACAAATTTGACTCCGGCAGGCGCAAAAGTGGTGTCTTTAAACGAAACACTTTTGTTCCAATGTTGGAGTGTTTCTGTGTTGCTAGCGACAGGGGACTTTGCTGTTATAATGATGGCTGGTTTAGTGGTGGGTAGAGCTGGAGGAGTGGTAGGTTTTTTGTTGTTTATTTTTATGATTTCAGAGAAGGTTTGTTTTGTTTGTTTTTGTGGTAGATGTGTAGATATTTGTTTTTGTATTTCTTCTTTGATAGTTGTCTTAATTACAGCAATTGTGCTGTCGTCTAAGGCAACTTGTTGGGCAGGGATAAATGTGGTTCCTTTTAGGTGGGAAGCGAGATCTTGCAGTTCTTTGACTGATTTTATTATGGCTTCTTTGTTTGATTTTGTAAGGCTCTTGCCTTCGGTAATTTTGCTGAGGATGAATTTAGTGGTTTTTATCACTTCTTTACTTAGATCGTTTGGTGCTAAGTCGCCGTTGGTGGATGATGCCGAAGTATATTCGTCATCCGAGAGAACAAGGTTGAGGGATGACCCTAAAGGAGATATGGCTAAACTAGGGTCCATTTCTATCATTTTTGGGCAAGATTAGGGCCAGGTAAGCCCTGATCTACCCATTAGTGGCGTTAAAGGTAAGTTTCTAGGTAAATGTAATTTTTATTTTAGTTTTGTAAGTTTTATTTCAGGGAAGTTTTGTAAGGTCATAAACAATTATTGTATGCTTTTATTTATTTGATTTTTATTTTCTTTACAGGGACGGGGAAGGAGATGGGAGCGGACAAGGAGCGGAGACTTTATTGATGGTATGTTAAATTTTAAAATTCTATGAATTTTGGACTTTGTGATTGATGTAGGATTTTTTATATGTTTGCAGAAATGCTGTATCTGGTGTCAAAATGACCGCCGCAGATATGGTGAGTAATTAGGAAAGTATTGGATTTTTGAAATGAATTTTTCGAATTTTCAAGTATGGAAAACTTGTTTTTTAGAATGAAATTTTTGAATAAAAACTAAAGTAGTGGGTTTTGATCAATTTTATTCTTATGGGTGTATGTTGGGGTAATATCGGATTGATTAGAATGATAAAAATTTTTGGATTTTCCGACTTTTAATTTTCGGAAAGATGGTTGGAGACTAAAAATTTGAAAATTTAAAATTCTGTAATTATTTATATAAGATGCTATTGAGCAAAGAAATGATATTTAAAAAGAAAAGGAATTGAAAATTAAATATTTTAGAAATTAAAAATAGGTGAAATTTTTACAAGTGGGATATGATAGAAACTGAATGGAGTGTTATGACGGGACAAATGAGGTATCAAAATGACCGCCGTAACAAATAAGGGTAATTGACAAAGAATTATGAATTTAGGTTAGTATTTTAAAATTTTTAAGGGGCGAAAACACTTTGTGAAAACTGAAAATTATTGATAAAAAATTAACTGGGCTATGGGAAACAATTTTATTCGCACCGTGGTATGTGGTGGAATTATGAAGTCGATTAGATAAATAAAAAGGGGGGGTAAAATTTTGAATTTTTTGAAATTTTCAAAATTTTTATAAGGGGATAAAAATTTCAAAATGATGGACTATATTTACAAAACTTAAACTAACTATAGAAAACAAGTACAAAATGAATATACAAGAGAGAATGGGTGTTTAGAAACCCTAGAAGTAACTAAAACTATGTACTGAAAACTTAGAAAATAAAACTAAAAATATGAAGTTAGAAAAATTTCGGAGAAAGCTAATTCGAAAAGGACTTTTTGGGAAGTGAGGAGGGAGTGGAAGAGATAATTATGGAGGTCTAAGATTGAATTTAAGTTGATAGATGGAATTTTAGTGAATTTAATAAGATTTTGGAAAGTTAAAAATTTGCCATACAACGGCCCATACAAACTGTAAGTTAAAAATTGGAAGTAAATAGCTGGTAATTATCGGGGGGGCAGTAGAAAACGATGTGCAAAAATTCGTGGAGATAGATGGAAAGGTTCGATTCGAAAAAGGGGTTGGTTAGGTTAGGTTAGGTTAGGTTAGGTTAGGTTAGGTTAGGTTAGGTTTCCCGTTTGGTGTGATCGTCCGGTGGCTAACAATCTGACAACTGAGGTGGCAGTTGTCTCTGGAGGCCCTATCTCCGGAGACAAGACTCTCCGAGCTCTCTCTGCTCCATCAGAGAGAGTCTTCGGACGAGTCGGGATGGGCTCGGCGTGCACTTACACTGCCGTCGAGCAGGCGTGGGAAACATCTCGTTTCTCACGCCCCCGTCCGCAACTCGTAACTCTGGTAGGAAGTGTCGTGGTCACGTCTCGCGGCTTCTCCAGAACCGAGGGTCTTGCCTTAATTGGCCGGACCGCGAGGAGACAACCTCTATAAAAATCCCCAACTCCACACGCTGGGGCGCCCTACGGGGCCTCGCGCGGCGTGTGGATGCTCGAAAGAGCGGCAGGAGGGTATACCTGTCCCTAGCGGCCACCCCAGGGGAAGCCCGAACCCCTGGGTGATTGAGGGTTCTTATTGAAAATGTTAAACACTCGTGGGAATAGCAATGAAATCTACCCAAAACAACCCTATTAATAAAAAGAAGGAGGAAGGAGGCCAGGCTGGCTCTAGTAGCCAACCTGGCGAAGAAGTGGGAGAGGCGGTGACCGTCGCAACCCCTAACGGGGCCGACGGTCAATCGCCGATCGTGGTGAGTGATGACCCGTCTCCGTCGAGACGGGTCTCGCTAAGGAGCAGAAGCAGGAACGGGAGCCGTAATGGATCCAACAGTTCCATAGCGACGATGCTCACCGTTGGATCTGTTGGGTCCAGTGAGCACGAACGGAGCCAGAGTCGAACTCTCGACACTGACTCCGGTTCGGACTCCAGTCCGGGGCTGGGACTGCCCGCCCCTGCAAAACGGGGAAGAGGAAGGCCCCCTACCACTGGGAGGGGCATCGGCGTCGGCCGTGCCCGCGCAGAGGCAAAGAGGCTACTCGCGGAGCAGAGGGCAGCGGAAACGGCTGCCCAGGCCAAGGCTCGCGAGGACTACCGTCTGCGCGTGTCGGAGGACGTCGGTGAGCGCTGTGAGCGCTACATCCTCAAGCGCCCCCGATCAGGGGCCCTCGACGATGTCGAGGGGCGGCCCACTGCCGAACTCCAGGCGAGGATCCTGGAGGACTTGGCAGTGGTCCGAGAGGTGGCCGCGAAGTCGGGACACTTGAAGGGGACGATGGCGAAGGCGTTAAACAACGCCTCGTATTCCATCGAAAAATCGACGGTGGAGCTAACGGCGCGAACCTCCTCTGAAGAGAATCAGCTGCTTCACGCGGCCAATTCTCGCCTCAGAGGGGAACTAACCGCAGCTCGGGAGGAGCAACGCAGCCTCGCTGGCGAAGTGGCCCTCCTCCGAAGGGAGACGGAGGAGCTCAGAACGAGCTCCACTTTCAACATGGAGGAGGTCATGCGCACCATCATGGTCCAAGTCGGGACCATGGTGAATGCGCGCTTCGAGGCTCTAGACGAGCGGCTCCTCCCTGCCACACGTCCGCGGCCGCCTCTGGCTGCGGACAGGGCCACCTCGACCCCTTCGTTGTCTCGGGCGGCCGCGGCTCCTAGGGCTGCCACGGGCCCCCGTGCGGCCCCATCGACGTCCCGCGGCGCCCCAGCGGCGCCCCGTGCTGCCCCGGCAGCAAATGGAACACCCAGGGCTCCCCGTGCGGCTCCTGCACCTCGGGCGACCCCGGCCCCGGCCCCGGCCCCCCGACAGTCAGCGTGGCAGCCTGCGGCAGGGCCTTCTTCTGCCCCCCACGTGCCTCCTCCACCCTCTGGTCCAGCCGACGATGAAGGCTGGACCGTGGTGACGAGGCAGGGGGGCAAGAAAACGAAGAAGAAGAAAAACAAGAAGAAGCGCAACCGGGACAAGGAGCGGACTGCTCCGGTCCCGGCGGCTGCCACTCCAAGGCCGAAGCAGACGGCCTTGGAGAAGTCGAAGAGTGCCGCAAAGAGGCTGCGCGCCCCCCGCACTGCGGCGGTCGTGATGAGCCTTGGCCCTGAGGCCCTGCAGAGTGGGATGACCTACGCCCAGGTCATCTCCTCTGCCAAAGGAAGTCTAAACCTGGCGGAGCTGGGTATTGAGAGCGTCCGTTTCCGTACGGCCGCTACTGGTGCCCGGCTCCTGGAGATATCCGGGCCTCCGGAGGATGCGAGGGCCAAGGCTGACCTCCTAGCCAGCAGGCTGCGGGAGGTGCTCCCGGCAGAGACGGTGAAGGTCTCCAGGCCGATGAGCAGCGCCGAGATGCGCCTCACGGATTTGGACGACTCCGTGACCCCTGCGGAAACCGCTGCTGCAGTCGCAGCTAGCGGTGGATGCAGGGCGGAAGACGTCCAGGTGGGGCGCATCGCGTACGAGAGGGGCCTAGGGTCGGTGTGGGTTCGCTGCCCGGTAGAGGCGGCGAGGAAGCTCGCACTGGCCGGAAAGCTAAGACTCGGATGGAGTATCGTCCGAGTCCGGCTCCTCCCAAGGCGCGAAAGGCGTTGTTTCCGGTGCCTGGAGACCGGGCACCTGAGAGCGGACTGCCGCTCCGAGACGGACCGCAGCGGGCTCTGCTACCGCTGCGGACAAGCCGGGCACATTGCCCGGACATGCGAGAACGAGGTGAGCTGCCCGCTCTGCCAAGCGAGCGGCTCGCTCGCCTCGCATAGTCTCGGCAGCGGCAGCTGCAAAACTGCAGCCAAACAGAAGAAGGGAAGGGGGAAAGGGCCCGGTGCTCCCCCTCGGCCTGCCACCACCGCCAGTGAGGTGGCCATGGATGTGACACCACCGTCACATTAATGGCCACCCGAATACTGCAGGCGAATCTGAACCACTGCGCTACGGCACATGATCTCTTCATGCAGAGCCTGGCGCAGTGGTCCATACACGTCGCGGTGGTGGCTGAGCCACTTTACATACCTGAGGGCTGGATCTCGGACCGCTCAGGCCGTGCGGCCATAGCCGTCCGTCCTTCCGCGGACCACGTGCTCCGAGCGGAGAACATCACGCGGGGAGAGGGCTTCGTTTCCTGCATGCTGGGGGAGATGTTACTAGTGAGTGTATACTTCCCCCCCCGGCGTCCAATGCAGGACTTCGAGCCCTTCCTCGCGGAGCTGGAGGCGTTGGTCCTGCGGAGCAACGCTCGCCGCGTGCTGGTCGCAGGGGACCTCAACGCCAAGAGTGTCGTGTGGGGGTCCCCGAGGACGGATCCACGCGGCGAGGCCGTGATGGAGTGGGCTGTGGCCGCGGGTCTAGCGGTGATCAACCGGGGCTCAGAGCCGACCTGTGTGCGGCACAACGGGTCCTCAATCGTCGACCTGACGTTTGGGAGCCCGACCTTGCTGCCACAGATAACCGGCTGGCGGGTGCTGTCGGAGGTGGAAACGTATTCGGATCACAAATACATCCGATACGACCTCTCCGCGGCACTCGCCGCAGCCCCGGTTGCGAGCGGTCCGAGATGGGCCCTCAAGAAGATGGACGGGGAAGTCCTGAAGGAAGCCGCCCTGGTGCAGTCGTGGATCCCGGTGCCTGACGGCGCTGCGGAAGTCGAGGACGAGGTGGAGTGGTTCCGCGAGGCCATGAGCGGCGTCTGTGATGCCGCCATGCCTCGCGTGAGGACGCTCCGCCCCAGGCGACAAGTGTACTGGTGGTCCGACGAGCTAGCGCAGCTAAGAAGAGTCTGCGTGGCTTCGTGGCGCCAGTACAAACGACAGCGCCGTCGTCGCCGCAGAGACGTTGACGAGGAGGTCCGTCTCCATGGCGTGCACCGGGAGAACAAGCATGTTCTCAGGGCGGCAATCCTTGAGGCCAAGGCGAACGCGAGGAAGGAGTTGCTGGAGACTCTCAACGAGGACCCATGGGGCCGGCCATATAAAGTGGCCAGGCGGAAGCTCCGGCCTTGGGAGCCTCCGCTGACCCAGAGTCTCCAGCCGCAAGTGACAGATAGCGTCGTCTTGGCCCTCTTCCCCGTCCGAGGGGAGCACCGGGCCCCAGCAATGGGAGCGACAGGCCCAGAACCCGAACTGGCAGTACCTGAGGAGGTCTCAGAGACAGAGTTGGCAGCGGCGGTCGAACGCCTCCGCGGCAAGAAGACGGCACCAGGCTTGGACGGAATTCCAGCCAAGGCCTGGTTCCTTTCTCTCAAGCCCGAGCTGTTGGAGGCTCGACTCCGCAGCCTGTTCTCCACCTGCATGGAACAAGGTGTGTTCCCTCTGCAGTGGAAGACGGGCAAGCTGGTCCTCATACGCAAGGAGGGCCGGCTCGCCGACTCTGTCGCTCCGTCAGATTTCCGGCCGATCGTCCTGTTGGACGAGGCGGGCAAGCTGCTCGAGCGAGTGATAGCTGCCCGCATCAACCGACACCTGCAGTCGGTTGGGCCGGATCTGTCGGAGAACCAGTTTGGGTTCCGCGCCTGTCGCTCTACGTTGCACGCTGTGCAGCGCGTGCGCGACATAGCGGATGAGGAGATCGCACGGGGCGGGGTGGTGCTGGCGGTGTCGTTGGACATCGCCAACGCCTTCAACACCCTGCCCTGGTCCTGCATCAGGGAGGCCCTGATATATCATCGGGTGCCTCCCTACTTGCGGCTCGTCCTCGAGTCGTACCTCTCGGACAGGTACATCTCGTACCCTGGCCGAGAGGGTTGGATCCGCCGGGCGATGTCGTGCGGGGTTCCACAGGGGTCCGTCTTAGGCCCCCTTCTGTGGAACCTTGGCTACGACTGGGTGCTGCGCGGAGACAACCTCCCGGGTGTCCAGCTTACCTGCTATGCAGACGACACCCTGGTGACGACTCGAGGCGGGGATTACAGGGAGACTGCGATCATCGCAACCGCTGGTGTCGCGCACGTGGTGCGCAGAATAAGAATGGTTGGTCTGGAGGTGGCCCTCCACAAGTCCCAGGCGATGTGGTTCCACGGGGCGAGGAATCCTCCCCCTGCGGCTACACCCATCATCGTGGGCGGGGAGCCCATTGCCGTCGAATCCACCCTGAAGTACTTGGGGTTGGTCCTCGACGGCAGGTGGACGTTCCGCGCTCACTTTGAGCGCCTGGGACCGAGGTTGCTCGTGGCGGCAGCAGCGCTAAGTAGGCTGCTGCCCAACCTGGGAGGGCCAACGGCCTTCTGTCGGCAGTTGTATGCGGGGATTGTGCGGTCCATCGCCATGTACGGTGCCCCTATCTGGGCGCCGGCACTGGACGGCCGCAACGAGGTGGCGCTGGGGCGAGCCCAGCGAATTATGGCCGTCCGGATCGCGCGCGGATACCGCACGATCTCCCGCGAGGCGGCATGCCTCATGGCGCGGAGTTTGCCGTGGGACCTCGACGCGAGGACCCTCGCTGCCGCGTACAACTGGCGCGAGGAGGCGCGTGCGAGGGGCCATTGGCCAACTCCGCGCGAAGTGATTGCACGCCGACAGGAGGCCGAAACCGCAGCTGAGGAGGCTTGGGCGCTCAGGCTGGGAAGGCCGAGCGCGGGGCACAGGACGGTGGAGGCTATACTCCCCGTCCTGGAGCAGTGGCTGCATCGGCACCACGGGGCTCTTAGCTTCCGACTGACCCAGGTGCTCTCGGGGCATGGGTGCTTCGGGAGTTACCTGGCGATGCTAGGACGCGAACAGACCCCTGGGTGCCACCACTGCGATTGCCCCGAAGATACGGCCCAGCACACCCTAGAGGTGTGCCCAGCCTGGGTGGCTGAACGTGCGGTCCTCCAGACCGTCATTGGGATGGACCTCTCCCTGCCGGCTGTGGTGCGAGCCATGGTCGGCAGCAGAGAGGCATGGATGGCGGCCGTCTCCTTCTGCGAAGCAGTCATGCTCGCAAAGGAGACGGCCGAACGAGAAAGAGAGGCGGCGAACCCGGCCAGACGGCGAGTTCGTCGCCGCGGCGGCGCGAGGCCATGAAGCGCCGCCGCACGCCCTGCAGTACCGGGCCGAAGAATAGGACTGAGGTATCCCCTGCCTGTCGTAAGAGGCGACTAAGAGGGGACCCCGGGGTCGTTGGGTGCACGAGGCGGGGGCCTCGTGTAGTCATAGAACGGCCCCGAGAAGGACGGCGGAACGCGGTGTCCCGATTCCGCCGTCAAATGTAGGAAGAGCCATCCGTGCTCAGGGGGGACTACCACTTGTCCCCCCGCGAAGAGGCTTATAGCCAGTGCTGGAGGGGGTCGCGGAGTTGAACATAACGATCGAAAGATCACCCGTGACCCCCTTGCCAACAGCCGAGATGGACACCGGCGGGGTTTTAGTGGGTGCGAACCCCACATAACCCTGCGACTCCCCCCGGGGTCGCAGGGTACTCGTTAGGAGTTTCCCCGCCTTAAAAAAAAAAAAAAAAAAAAAAAAAAGGTTAGGTTAGGTTAGGTTAGGTTAGGTTAGGTTAGGTTAGGTTAGGTTAGGTTAGGTTAGGTTAGGTTAGGTTAGGTTAGGTTAGGTTAGGTTAGGTTAGGTTAGGTTAGGTTAGGTTAGGTTAGGTTAGGTTAGGTTAGGTTAGGTTAGGTTAGGTTAGGTTAGGTTAGGTTAGGTTAGGTTAGGTTAGGTTAGGTTAGGTTAGGTTAGGTTAGGTTAGGTTAGGTTAGGTTAGGTTAGGTTAGGTTAGGTTAGGTTAGGTTAGGTTAGGTTAGGTTAGGTTAGGTTAGGTTAGGTTAGGTTAGGTTAGGTTAGGTTAGGTTAGGTTAGGTTAGGTTAGGTTAGGTTAGGTTAGGTTAGGTTAGGTTAGGTTAGGTTAGGTTAGGTTAGGTTAGGTTAGGTTAGGTTAGGTTAGGTTAGGTTAGGTTAGGTTAGGTTAGGTTAGGTTAGGTTAGGTTAGGTTAGGTTAGGTTAGGTTAGGTTAGGTTAGGTTAGGTTAGGTTAGGTTAGGTTAGGTTAGGTTAGGTTAGGTTAGGTTAGGTTAGGTTAGGTTAGGTTAGGTTAGGTTAGGTTAGGTTAGGTTAGGTTAGGTTAGGTTAGGTTAGGTTAGGTTAGGTTAGGTTAGGTTAGGTTAGGTTAGGTTAGGTTAGGTTAGGTTAGGTTAGGTTAGGTTAGGTTAGGTTAGGTTAGGTTAGGTTAGGTTAGGTTAGGTTAGGTTAGGTTAGGTTAGGTTAGGTTAGGTTAGGTTAGGTTAGGTTAGGTTAGGTTAGGTTAGGTTAGGTTAGGTTAGGTTAGGTTAGGTTAGGTTAGGTTAGGTTAGGTTAGGTTAGGTTAGGTTAGGTTAGGTTAGGTTAGGTTAGGTTAGGTTAGGTTAGGTTAGGTTAGGTTAGGTTAGGTTAGGTTAGGTTAGGTTAGGTTAGGTTAGGTTAGGTTAGGTTAGGTTAGGTTAGGTTAGGTTAGGTTAGGTTAGGTTAGGTTAGGTTAGGTTAGGTTAGGTTAGGTTAGGTTAGGTTAGGTTAGGTTAGGTTAGGTTAGGTTAGGTTAGGTTAGGTTAGGTTAGGTTAGGTTAGGTTAGGTTAGGTTAGGTTAGGTTAGGTTAGGTTAGGTTAGGTTAGGTTAGGTTAGGTTAGGTTAGGTTAGGTTAGGTTAGGTTAGGTTAGGTTAGGTTAGGTTAGGTTAGGTTAGGTTAGGTTAGGTTAGGTTAGGTTAGGTTAGGTTAGGTTAGGTTAGGTTAGGTTAGGTTAGGTTAGGTTAGGTTAGGTTAGGTTAGGTTAGGTTAGGTTAGGTTAGGTTAGGTTAGGTTAGGTTAGGTTAGGTTAGGTTAGGTTAGGTTAGGTTAGGTTAGGTTAGGTTAGGTTAGGTTAGGTTAGGTTAGGTTAGGTTAGGTTAGGTTAGGTTAGGTTAGGTTAGGTTAGGTTAGGTTAGGTTAGGTTAGGTTAGGTTAGGTTAGGTTAGGTTAGGTTAGGTTAGGTTAGGTTAGGTTAGGTTAGGTTAGGTTAGGTTAGGTTAGGTTAGGTTAGGTTAGGTTAGGTTAGGTTAGGTTAGGTTAGGTTAGGTTAGGTTAGGTTAGGTTAGGTTAGGTTAGGTTAGGTTAGGTTAGGTTAGGTTAGGTTAGGTTAGGTTAGGTTAGGTTAGGTTAGGTTAGGTTAGGTTAGGTTAGGTTAGGTTAGGTTAGGTTAGGTTAGGTTAGGTTAGGTTAGGTTAGGTTAGGTTAGGTTAGGTTAGGTTAGGTTAGGTTAGGTTAGGTTAGGTTAGGTTAGGTTAGGTTAGGTTAGGTTAGGTTAGGTTAGGTTAGGTTAGGTTAGGTTAGGTTAGGTTAGGTTAGGTTAGGTTAGGTTAGGTTAGGTTAGGTTAGGTTAGGTTAGGTTAGGTTAGGTTAGGTTAGGTTAGGTTAGGTTAGGTTAGGTTAGGTTAGGTTAGGTTAGGTTAGGTTAGGTTAGGTTAGGTTAGGTTAGGTTAGGTTAGGTTAGGTTAGGTTAGGTTAGGTTAGGTTAGGTTAGGTTAGGTTAGGTTAGGTTAGGTTAGGTTAGGTTAGGTTAGGTTAGGTTAGGTTAGGTTAGGTTAGGTTAGGTTAGGTTAGGTTAGGTTAGGTTAGGTTAGGTTAGGTTAGGTTAGGTTAGGTTAGGTTAGGTTAGGTTAGGTTAGGTTAGGTTAGGTTAGGTTAGGTTAGGTTAGGTTAGGTTAGGTTAGGTTAGGTTAGGTTAGGTTAGGTTAGGTTAGGTTAGGTTAGGTTAGGTTAGGTTAGGTTAGGTTAGGTTAGGTTAGGTTAGGTTAGGTTAGGTTAGGTTAGGTTAGGTTAGGTTAGGTTAGGTTAGGTTAGGTTAGGTTAGGTTAGGTTAGGTTAGGTTAGGTTAGGTTAGGTTAGGTTAGGTTAGGTTAGGTTAGGTTAGGTTAGGTTAGGTTAGGTTAGGTTAGGTTAGGTTAGGTTAGGTTAGGTTAGGTTAGGTTAGGTTAGGTTAGGTTAGGTTAGGTTAGGTTAGGTTAGGTTAGGTTAGGTTAGGTTAGGTTAGGTTAGGTTAGGTTAGGTTAGGTTAGGTTAGGTTAGGTTAGGTTAGGTTAGGTTAGGTTAGGTTAGGTTAGGTTAGGTTAGGTTAGGTTAGGTTAGGTTAGGTTAGGTTAGGTTAGGTTAGGTTAGGTTAGGTTAGGTTAGGTTAGGTTAGGTTAGGTTAGGTTAGGTTAGGTTAGGTTAGGTTAGGTTAGGTTAGGTTAGGTTAGGTTAGGTTAGGTTAGGTTAGGTTAGGTTAGGTTAGGTTAGGTTAGGTTAGGTTAGGTTAGGTTAGGTTAGGTTAGGTTAGGTTAGGTTAGGTTAGGTTAGGTTAGGTTAGGTTAGGTTAGGTTAGGTTAGGTTAGGTTAGGTTAGGTTAGGTTAGGTTAGGTTAGGTTAGGTTAGGTTAGGTTAGGTTAGGTTAGGTTAGGTTAGGTTAGGTTAGGTTAGGTTAGGTTAGGTTAGGTTAGGTTAGGTTAGGTTAGGTTAGGTTAGGTTAGGTTAGGTTAGGTTAGGTTAGGTTAGGTTAGGTTAGGTTAGGTTAGGTTAGGTTAGGTTAGGTTAGGTTAGGTTAGGTTAGGTTAGGTTAGGTTAGGTTAGGTTAGGTTAGGTTAGGTTAGGTTAGGTTAGGTTAGGTTAGGTTAGGTTAGGTTAGGTTAGGTTAGGTTAGGTTAGGTTAGGTTAGGTTAGGTTAGGTTAGGTTAGGTTAGGTTAGGTTAGGTTAGGTTAGGTTAGGTTAGGTTAGGTTAGGTTAGGTTAGGTTAGGTTAGGTTAGGTTAGGTTAGGTTAGGTTAGGTTAGGTTAGGTTAGGTTAGGTTAGGTTAGGTTAGGTTAGGTTAGGTTAGGTTAGGTTAGGTTAGGTTAGGTTAGGTTAGGTTAGGTTAGGTTAGGTTAGGTTAGGTTAGGTTAGGTTAGGTTAGGTTAGGTTAGGTTAGGTTAGGTTAGGTTAGGTTAGGTTAGGTTAGGTTAGGTTAGGTTAGGTTAGGTTAGGTTAGGTTAGGTTAGGTTAGGTTAGGTTAGGTTAGGTTAGGTTAGGTTAGGTTAGGTTAGGTTAGGTTAGGTTAGGTTAGGTTAGGTTAGGTTAGGTTAGGTTAGGTTAGGTTAGGTTAGGTTAGGTTAGGTTAGGTTAGGTTAGGTTAGGTTAGGTTAGGTTAGGTTAGGTTAGGTTAGGTTAGGTTAGGTTAGGTTAGGTTAGGTTAGGTTAGGTTAGGTTAGGTTAGGTTAGGTTAGGTTAGGTTAGGTTAGGTTAGGTTAGGTTAGGTTAGGTTAGGTTAGGTTAGGTTAGGTTAGGTTAGGTTAGGTTAGGTTAGGTTAGGTTAGGTTAGGTTAGGTTAGGTTAGGTTAGGTTAGGTTAGGTTAGGTTAGGTTAGGTTAGGTTAGGTTAGGTTAGGTTAGGTTAGGTTAGGTTAGGTTAGGTTAGGTTAGGTTAGGTTAGGTTAGGTTAGGTTAGGTTAGGTTAGGTTAGGTTAGGTTAGGTTAGGTTAGGTTAGGTTAGGTTAGGTTAGGTTAGGTTAGGTTAGGTTAGGTTAGGTTAGGTTAGGTTAGGTTAGGTTAGGTTAGGTTAGGTTAGGTTAGGTTAGGTTAGGTTAGGTTAGGTTAGGTTAGGTTAGGTTAGGTTAGGTTAGGTTAGGTTAGGTTAGGTTAGGTTAGGTTAGGTTAGGTTAGGTTAGGTTAGGTTAGGTTAGGTTAGGTTAGGTTAGGTTAGGTTAGGTTAGGTTAGGTTAGGTTAGGTTAG
>CATOPS010000028.1:0-16086 GCA_951802225.1 Euspilapteryx auroguttella | reverse complement strand
ATCAGTTACTACAAACGAAATTATCTTCACTACAAACGAAAGTAAGTTACTACAAACGATTTAAAGCTCACTACAAACGAAAATAAGTTACTACAAACGAATTTAACCTCACTACAAACGATAGTAAGTTAATACAAACGATTTAAAGCTCACTACAAACGAAAATAAGTTACTACAAACGAATTTAACGTCACTACAAACGAAAATAAGTTACTACAAACGATTTAAAGCACACTACAAACGAAAATAAGTTACTACAAACGAATTTTACCTCACTACAAACGAAAATAATTTACTACAAACGAATTTTACCTCACTACAAACGAAAGTAAGTTACTACAAACGATTTAAAGCTCACTACAAACGAAAATAAGTTACTACAAACGAATTTAACCTCACTACAAACGATAGTAAGTTACTACAAACGATTTAAAGCTCACTACAAACGAAAATAAGTTACTACAAACGAATTTAACCTCACTACAAACGAAAATAAGTTACTACAAACGATTTAAAGCTCACTACAAACGAAAATAAGTTACTACAAACGAATTTTACCTCACTACAAACGAAAATAAGTTACTACAAACGAATTTTACCTCACTACAAACGAAAGTAAGTTACTACAAACGATTTAAAGCTCACTACAAACGAAAATAAGTTACTACAAACGAATTTAACCTCACTACAAACGAAAATAAGTTACTAGAAACGATTTAAAGCTCACTACAAACGAAAATAAGTTACTACAAACGAATTTAACCTCACTACAAACAAAAGTAAGTAACTACAAACGATTCAAAGCTCACTACAAACGAAAATAGGTAACTACAAACGAAATTAACCTCACTACAAACGAAAGTAAGTTACTACAAACGATTTAAAGCTCACTACAAACGAAAATAAGTTACTACAAACGAATTTAACGTCACTACAAACGAAAATAAGTTACTACAAACGAATTTAACCTCACTACAAACGAAAGTAAGTTACTAAAAACGATTTAAAGCTCACTACAAACGAAAATAAGTTACTACAAAAGAATTTAACCTCACTACAAACGATAGTAAGTTACTACAAACGATTTAAAGCTCACTACAAACGAAAATAGGTAACTACAAACGAAATTAACCTCACTACAAACGAAAGTAAGTTACTACAAACGATTAAAAGCTCACTACAAACGAAAGTAAGTTACTACAAACGAAATTATCTTCACTACAAACGAAAGTAAGTTACTACAAACGATTTAAAGCTCACTACAAACGACAATAAGTTACTACAAACGAATTTTACCTCACTACAAACGAAAATAAGTTACTACAAACGAATTTTACCTCACTACAAACGAATGTAAGTTACTACAAACGATTTAAAGCTCACTACAAACGAAAATAAGTTACTACAAACGAATTTAACCTCACTACAAACGAAAATAAGTTACTACAAACGATTTAAAGCTCACTACAAACGAAAATAAGTTACTACAAACGAATTTAACCTCACTACAAACGAAAGTAAGTTACTACAAACGATTTAAAGCTCACTACAAACGAAAATAGGTAACTACAAACGAAATTAACCTCACTACAAACGAAAGTAAGTTACTACAAACGATTTAAAGCTCACTATAAACGAAAATAGGTAACTACAAACGAAATTAACGTTACTACAAACGAAAATAAGTTACTACAAACGATTTAAAGCTCACTACAAACGAAAGTAAGTTACTACAAACGAATTTAACCTCACTACAAACGAAAATAAGTTACTACAAACGAATTTTACCTCACTACAAACGAAAATAAGTTACTACAAACGATTTAAAGCTCACTACAAACAAAAGTAAGTTACTACAAACGAATTAAAGCTCACTACAAACGAAAATAGGTAACTACAAACGAAATTAACGTCACTACAAACGAAAGTAAGTTGCTTCAAACGAATTTAACGTCACTACAAACGAAAATCAGTTACTACAAACGAAATTATCTTCACTACAAACGAAAGTAAGTTACTACAAACGATTTAAAGCTCACTACAAACGAAAATAGGTAACTACAAACGAAATTAACCTCACTACAAACGAAAGTAAGTTACTACAAACGATTAAAAGCTCACTACAAACGAAAGTAAGTTACTACAAACGAATTTAACCTCACTACAAACGAAAATAAGGTTACTACAAACGAATTTTACCTCACTACAAACGAAAATAAGTTACTACAAACGAATTTTACCTCACTACAAACGAAAGTAAGTTACTACAAACGATTTAAAGCTCACTACAAACGAAAATAAGTTACTACAAACGAATTTAACCTCACTACAAACGAAAGTAAGTTACTACAAACGATTTAAAGCTCACTACAAACGAAAATAGGTAACTACAAACGAAATTAACCTCACTACAAACGAAAGTAAGTTACTACAAACGATTTAAAGCTCACTACAAACGAAAATAGGTAACTACAAACGAAATTAACGTCACTACAAACGAAAGTAAGTTACTACAAACGATTTAAAGCTCACTACAAACGAAAATAAGTTACTACAAACGAATTTAACCTCACTACAAACGAAAGTAAGTTACTACAAACGATTTAAAGCTCACTACAAACGAAAATAGGTAACTACAAACGAAATTAACGTCACTACAAACGAAAGTAAGTTACTACAAACGGATTGAACGTCACTACAAACAAAATTTACTTTACTTCAAACGAAAAACTTTTTTTTTAATTTTTTTTAAGATACTACAAACGAAAAGAAAATCACTACAATCAACTACGTCCTATAAGGTATTAGAATCGAAAAAAAAAAAAAAAAAAAGTTTGTCGGGTGCCAGGTTCACAAAAAAAAATTTTTTTTTTCAACTACAAACGAAATGATTTTCACTACAATCAACTACTAACGATTCTTTTCATGAATCGAAGACAAAATTTGAGTTTCCGTAAATCGGGGGGACGCGATTTTTTCAAAGTGCTATAATTTTTTTTCTGTCCAACTACAAAAAAAAAAAATTTTACTACAATCAACTACAAACGTTTATCTATGGGAATAAAGGTATAATAACAAAATTTCTCAATCTCGGGTGCCAAGTTCACATAGCCAAACTCTTCCTTTACTGACTGACTGACAGACAATAAGGGCATGTAATATCGGAAGGTTTTCAATTCCGATACTGATATTGGACATTTTATCTCAATACCGGAATTCCGATATTAATATCGGAATCGTAAAAACTCAATAAAAATTACTCAAGAAACTAATATTTAAATCGTAACTGTATATACAATTTTTTTTATTTGAATAACATGATTTGTGGAGTCAGCAATCAAGTTGAGATGATCTGTTTCTAGGTTTTTTATACAACTAATGAGAACAAAAATAAAACTAAAGTTTTTGAATATGTAAATGATTTTGAATTGTATATAAAAAAATATTACTTTATTGATCTATTATTTTTTTTACTAAGTGAGTACCATTCAAAGATTCATTGTACCAGTACAAAGTACCAAATACCTAAGTGAACTGCTTTGAAAGAATGTTTCGACTAAAAAGGGTAAGAATTGACGAATTTACAGGGTACTTTTTATATTGTAGCCATGCAGAACGTTTAAAACAATCCAAATAAAAATAAATGTCTTGTAACGAGATTCCAATATTGGCTTTCTCAATATCGGAATTGAAAATATCGGAAAATTCTTCAGAGATTCCGATATTACAAGATTCCGGTATTCATGCCCTACAGACAACACAGAGCCGAATCTACTGGGCGTAGCGGGCTAAAATTTTGCATGTAGGTTCCTTAGGGAGTGTAGGTGAGCACTAAGAAAGGATTTCCCGAAATTCCCATGGGAACGGGAAAAACTGGATTTTTGTGTTTATGAGAAATCTGCGCGGGTGAAACCGCGGGGCAGCCTCTAGTTCTTTTATATTTTGCCCCTGAGTTCTTATACAGGATTAAACAGGTTTTTCCCTAAACTCTTCTAATCACACTAGAAACTTGAAATAACCCATAATATGACATAAAGAATAATTATCATGGGCGTAGGTACTCTTAGTTTATGCGGATGCTGATATAGGATAACAGGGTCGGTGGGTCGTTTTAGGGTTCAATCAGTAAAAGAATGGTTGGATGGAGTACGGGAGTCTACTTATTAATTCTAGTAAACAAGAGTAAGCAGAGTTGCAGGTTGCGTCATCCGTATCACCGTATTAAAATTGGTTGAGAGCTAGGTAGGTTAATTGAAAAATAAAGGCGACCCAAATTTTACTAGGTAGGTTTTTGGTATTTACCTTCGCAGTTGCAGGTTGCGTCATCCGTAACACCGTATTAAAATGGGTTGATAGCTAGGTAGGTTAATTGTAAAATAAAGGCCCTAGGCATAGTAGATGTTTTACTTACCATGATCAATCGGACGATGAGAAGATTTGCAATGTCTTGGTAACTGATTTCACCTAGTTTCTGATTCTGGTGTGAATTCAGGGACGAACGGGCGTGCGACCACGCCCTACAGAAGAAAGAACAATCATGGCGACGCCATTTTGGAAATAGTCCGTTTCACAACACTTAGATTAAAGTACCCTACCTAATTGAGTACACCTAAATTAATTTATTTTTCAACACAAAGAAGTTTTAAGGTGCAAAGGATCCGATTATGTACAATATTTTCGAACAGGCAAACTTATGTGCCACGTCGAAGTTTCACCTAGTTTTTTGAAATTCCTAAAATCTGGTCGTAAAGTCAAGATAGACAAAGTTTTCTCTCAGCCAGTCACGCTGACACAACACCGATTTTGATGCGATGGTTATGATACGCTGGCTGCGCTGCTGATGCGGCTCGAAGCGAAGGCAGGCTGATGCAGAGAGAAGACAAGAGAAGGCAAGATATCATTCACTGACTGTGACTGACTGACACTGATGCTGTCTGTGCGTAGGGATCAGTGTTGCCAATGGTTATTTACTAGATTCCCCAAGATCACTGGTCAAATTCCCTAAATATGGGGAGAAAAATATCCTGATTCCCCACAAAATCCCCTCACAATGAGATAGTGAACTATTTACAATATAACTTTAAAAATCAACCATTTGTTACTGACAAACACTTAAAAAATCGCAATATCACTTAAAAAAAAACATCCGGTACCTTTATTATATAAAATCCTCCTCCGGTTTTCTCTTATGTTTATGCTTAAAAGTATAAACTAGGTTCAAAACATGTAATAACTGATATTGTATTTCGCTATTTATTATTTAAATATTTATATAGGTACATTAGAAAAGACTAGGGATAACAAACTGACTGATTTAAGGGTGGGGTGATACATTTTCATAATTGTATTTCGATAATATTCAGTAATTTAAACGAATAAGGATAATAATCACTTCCCTAAAGATAAGTTTGAGCCTCTTTATAATAAAAATAAATAAAGGCAGTAATTTATATTTGATCAATGGATATTTTGGTTGTAAGTTTTTTGAATTTGTAAAATGCTAAATTCCCCGCATATTCCCCACACAGTGCCTCTCCCCACAAAATTCCCCAATCGCTTTGGGATTCCCCGCAGTTTGGGGAATTCCCCACACATTGGCAACGCTGGTAGGGATGCAAAAAAATTATCGCGATTCGCGATAATTTTTTATTCATGAATCATGAATAATCGATTTTTGACTATCCTATCAACTATTTTCGATTTTTTTTCATCGCAAAAAACAATTTATATTGTAACCAGTGGTTAATCCGGTCAAATTTTATTTTTTATTGGATTTTAAGATATAATTTTTAAAGATTATTTTTTATAAGTTAGAGACCACAGAAAGAAACTGATTGTTGCTAAAAACGGCCGCTTTTGGCAATAATCAGTTTCTTACTGTGGTCTTTAACCTAAAAGCTATACAACAATGCCCTAAAAATACTAGGCTGAATTATCTAGGGGAATGCTGTTTCACATTTTTGATATTTGCCTTAGTTTAGAAGATATTTATTTTTTTCTCGAGTGGCGCTACTTTAGCTGTGCTATGGCTCTTAAGGATATAACTGTGGTGAACTCCCTTATTTATAGTATGTACTTACTTGCTAAATTTCAATTCATGTTAATACAACATTAATGTTACGTAACGAAACTGTACTTTGTTATGTAACTAATATGTACTAACTAAAATATATTTTTATCAATTATTATTATTCACTACGTACATAATTATATTTACAAATAAACAAACATACAGACAAACATTTAATACTAATTAGAATTAAGATTATAACTAAACTAAATTAAACTAAAACTAAACCTAACGATTTAATACTATATACAAACTTACGTTATAAATATTATCGTGTACGTTTATTGCAAATTCACAACTGCATCGGATTGGTATAATGGACACGGTTCCGATGACGTCAATGGTGCACTGCGCAGGCGCATGCCTGCTGCGCCGACGCCTACCAGTCCCGAGCCAGCCTTGCTTCGCGACGCCGTGCATTTGCATACCGCTTGCTAATTGCTTTTATTTATTACGCGCTTACGCTGATACTATTTATTTTTGCTATACTCTGCTTTGTTTCACTCTTCTGAACTTTCATACTAACCAATTATTTATCGTGTTAGTGTTTGAACAATTTATTCTGTGTGTGACAATAAACATAGTGAAAGGTTATACTTCTTTTATTTATTCGGATTATCACACACGAACTGTAAGTAGACCTTACCATCTTACTAAATAACCAATTTTAATTTCGTTGTAGGATCATACCGTAATGACAGAAAACAATTTGAAAAAGAATGTATTTTTGTTGAATAATTAAAAAACGTAAGTATGTAATTTAGTTTACTAGGGTAAGTACATATTTCTTTTGATTATTTTTAACTAGCTATCACGGCGATCTTCGTACCGTCTACCAATTTACAATATAAGCCCATGCGCTATTCTAAATATTATCTTTAAGGCGGTAACTCACGGTATGGCGCGAAATTCAATTTTTTCACGTTTTCTAATTATTTTGGCGAAAGTACTTATTCATTTTAAATAAAGTTTAAATGAATTCGCGTACGTAAAAACCTATTTCCCACATTGTGATATATCGTTTATGAAAGACCGATTACCGATTTTGTGTATATTCAAGGAACTTGTTTTTTGGCCTTCTACCCCTTAGACACAAAATCTGTAGGTCTGTCTTCAAAAAACGTTGTATTACAATATGGGAGATAGTTTTTTACATACGACAATTTATTTAAACTTTATTAAAAATGTATACTTTCGCCAGAATAAATAAAAAACACGAAAAAATTTGAATTTCGCGCCATAGCGAGAGTTACCACCTTAAGGTATTGTTGAAGAAGAACGCGATGAATGGAAAAAGGGGAGAGAGGCCTTTGCCCAGCAGTGGGAGAGCACAGGCTCATAATAATAATAATATAATAATTAGTGAAATGTTGCATTAAAGGCAGGCGTACCGGTATTTCCATTAAACAGTTCACCCCCATAAACCATTTCTTGTCATCCAGTTTACAATAGTTCCTATCACGTTCTGGGTGCCGCCTCTGAGTGCATGATCTATTTGTGCATTTAGTGGCTTTGCCTGGTTGGTGATCCAAATATAATATAGCAAAACTCTCGAAAGGGCCTCTACGAGTTGGATTCGTCCCCTCGCACGCCTCTCAAAGGACCGGGCTCCATCCCGTGATACCGAAGAGTATTGAGAAACATAATAATAATCATCATTTATGTTGAAAGAATTATAGATAATTTATAATTATCTATTCGATGCAAACAATGGGTGCCTTTCAGGGCGACTATTTTCGTAAGGCAAGGCTAACATTGTATGCCTGAGCCAATTGGTGGGCACCCTGAACTACCTCGCCTCTTACAGTGTAGGAAACTTTACCAAATAAGGTATCAATAGCAATTAGATTAGATATAGTATAATGAGCGGTTTTCTTTTTTGACAGTTCTAATATATTCATTCTAATGATGAAAGATGGCACTAATGTTCGGTCTAATGTCAACGTCAAAAAAAAGTATTGCCGTTTCGACCGCGCAACCATGTTCTGAAATAAAAAAATGATTACGCTCAGATTCTGTCGAAATTTGTCAAAACTGAATGGTGAAAACCAGGAATTTGTCAAAGCATAAATAAAGAAGTTATGAAGGTTTGATGGTGTCCGCGCGAACGAAACAAGGAGAACCGCGCGGACACCATCAAACCTTCATAACTTCTTTATTTATGCTTTGACAAATTCCTGGTTTTCACCATTCAGTTTTGACAAATTTCGACAGAATCTGAGCGTAAACATTTTTTTATTTCAGAACTTGGTTGCGCGGTCGAAACGGCAATTAAATAGTCTGACGGACTGATTGAATTGAATTTTCCAAAACTTTGCTTTGGTTGGTTGGTCATTATTTTTGTTTGTTTATAACAATAGGTACCTATACATACCTCACCTTTACTTCTGTCTGTACTTTCAATATTATTTATGTGCCTTGCAATGGTTACAACCACAAAATATAATCATGGCTAGCCCATGCGTAGTACAATTTTGTAAAAATATAGGCACCCACCGTTTTCCTCAAGATGAAACACAGAGATCAAGATGGATAGAGGCTATCAAACACGTAAAACCCGGATTACCCATAAGAAAATATAGCTATCTATGTTCAACTCACTTTACGCCAGAAGATTTCTTCTCTACAAACACATTTAGCAACAGCCCCGAAAGGTAAGTAGTACCTTTATCATGCAAATAGGAATACCTTTGCCCTAGCCTTTTAAGAGCTACCTCAGATCCCTGCCTACATTGATTTGAGATTTAGTAGATAGTTCTTTGATTGCAGCTCGTCGCCTAAAAGTACTTAAAAAAATGCAATACCTACTATATATTTCCATGGAATGAAGCTTGTCGCCAAGTTAACCAGCCCCATCAGCAGTCAGAGCCAACGTTCGATCGAAATATTGTTCAAGCATCATAATTATTCTCGCAGTATCTACCCCACAAAAATCAACAGTAAATAGATTATCAATCAATACATAGTATAAAACAAAGTCGCTTCAAGCGTCTGTCCATATGTATGCTTAAATCTTTAAAACTATGCAACGGATTTTGTTGCGGTTTTTTTTTATAGATAGAGTGATTCAAGAGAAAGGGTTATAAGTATAATACATGAACATGTTGCTAGTTAGTAAAAGGTTAGGCAGTACGAAGTTCGCCGGGTCGACTAGTTAATAACTATGAGAAACTCTTGTCTCTGAGCTTTATATGCACACAAATATTAAATAGCAGCGTTTTACCAACCAATAAAACGCTTATTAAAAATACTTACATTTCTCAAAATCCCAAACATATATGAAGAATACGTACCTACGTTCCGACCTATAGCACTATATTTAAACCTGCTGTCTCCCTTACTCCCATCGCTCCGTCTCTTTTACACCGCCTTCAATCAGTATTTCTGCGTCAATCTTTTTTGCCATCTCTATAAAAGGGATGTGCAAAATTGCGCGCGCTCATTGGATCTCTCCGTAGCCTGACACCAGGCAGAATTAGATTGTGGGATTTTGAGAAATGTAAGTATTTTTAATAAGCGTTTTATTGGTTGGTAAAACGCTGCTATTAAAAACCACGTTACGATTTCTCAAAATCCCAAACATATATGGAGAGACATGTCTGTTATCGCCTGGTGTAAAAGAAGACGCCAATGTGATCACTTCAATATAAATTATTATTGTTATTATTATATTTTACTTCATTATAATTATTGTACTTATTATTCACAATATGATTATTAAGAAATAATAAATTATTTTGTTTTATTTTTATGATAACTGGTTTAATACTTTTATACTTAAACCTATTTATAAGTACAAAACTTGTTTATTATTTTAGAAACATATTTTTAAATATAAACAGAGACCAAGCTTACAGTTATTTAGTACTTGTACAGTGTGTTAAAGTTACCTTAAAATTTTACACAGATAGATGTAAACCGAAAATTATTATTTCTTTTAGAGTAAGCACAGTACTTTCCAAGTATGTTTTAGGTAATACATATAATGTTTAAAAAACAACACAATGATAGGTGTACAATCTTATTTCCATTAAATACTCAATATCACTCCTTTTCCTTAGTTTTAGTAGTAGGCAAAACAATTAGTAAATTCTTTCTGAAATAAAAAATAATAGAAAACTAGGTTATATGGCTACACTATGGCTATTATTCAAGTAAAACTTCAAGAAGGTATTTTTAGACATCAATTTCCCTTCTTTAAGATATCATCCAAATCATTGTTTTGGTTGGATCCAAATCTGGGATACACCTGCCAACCTGAATGAGCCAGCATAAACAAATTGCCAAAGTGGTCTTTGATACTGTCTGTGGTTCCCCGCATACCGTAAGGCACAATTTATCCTTTTAACACTGTTGTTATAATAAAATAAGCCTTTCTATTCAAAAAATTGGGTTCAAAGCTGAACCTCTTTGCCCTGAGTTATGTCTCAATCTGGTCTTCTTTTCTATATTTATCCGAATCAGTTTTAACAGAAGAAGAGGTTATACTTATCCATAACAAAATGTTTCCTTTCAGAAAGTAAGTTAGTATTGTCGCATAGGTTCTTTGCGACGTGAGCATAATAAAATAGAGGCTGTACGTCTCAAGTTTTCATAGAATGAGGGCTTTAAATTAAAATATTACTCAACCCGGATTATAAGACATTCACAAACCACACAAGAACTTTTACGTCATTAGAATAGAAGACCTGCTCGACTAGAATATGAGAAATCAGACAAGACTCCCTTTTGGGGTTGCACAGAGAAAACACTAAGTACAGATTTAGAAAAAACGTAACCAATATATTATATGAAACTCTTCCGTTACTGACTGACTGACAGACAACAAAGAGCCAAAACTACTGGGAGTAGCGGGCTGACATTTTTTATGTAGGTTCCTTATAGAGTGTAGGTGAGCACTAAGAAAGCGTTTCCCGAAATTCACATGGGAACGGGAAAAAACTGGATTTTTGTGTTTATCAGAATCTACGCGAGTGAAACCACGGGGCAGACTCTAGTTCTGATATAAGCTTTAACAATCTCAAATAAAATGCATAAAAACTTTTGCTAGGTCTGAGCAGTCTGGTGAGGATGGTTTTACCTTATTTATTATTCATAGCCCAGGCAATGCAGTGCTGTCAAGCTGCCTAGAAGGATTTCCTCCTAGACGGCCACCATCCATCTTTTAACAGTGAAACTGATCTGAATTCCATTCAGTCAATACTCTCTCCACCTCACATTTCAATACTTGTAGGTTCCGCTTTAAAAGCTGAGGTGGAGAGATGCACTTTTTAAAGTCATTGTAGAATATTATCAAGTACATCCTTGTTGCTTTTATCAGTCATAGTATTAGAAGTGGCGAAGGGTATTACCCTGCCAACGGGAAATTCTAACCTCTGCTGAATGTATTGTGAAAGTGGGCATACTGATCCCTGAGGTATAGACTTACAAAAGTACTTCTACTACATGAGCTAGGTAGGATGCAAACTCCATTTCTTAAACGCCTGAACGCTAGAACGAATGCTACTCTGGGGTTCACTTCTACATAGATCCGCCCGAGATTTATATGAAATCGATCCAGGATCGCATATATTTGCTTGGTCAGGAGAGCCACATGCTTAGGACTTCGTTTCACTTTCGTTGTGGAGAACGGACAGGACTGTACGGTTTTCTGATTGTTAC
The DNA here is from genome assembly GCA_951802225.1 of Euspilapteryx auroguttella. NCBI lineage: Eukaryota > Metazoa > Arthropoda > Insecta > Lepidoptera > Gracillariidae > Euspilapteryx > Euspilapteryx auroguttella. The sequence goes on along the minus strand of CATOPS010000028.1, from coordinate 4,355 downwards.
GACACTGTGGAGTATCTTAGCATCTCGCGCTGAGCTTGGAATACCTTTTATAAGGCCAGCATTTCTTTTTATAATCGAAAGCCATACGAAACCAAGAACTTAATTCTTATAAATAGGCTTGTAGGGCTAAATATCTTCACATAGATAGGGCTTTTATTTTCAAACAGTTTTCAAACTCGCTTTTTCTTTTCCTTTTGTTTGTTGACAAGCCAATGATAAATTTTTCCGCCAAGATTCGATTTTGTTTTGATTTGAAGGCAACCATTGTGATTGATTGATATGTTCCACATAACCCCTAAATACTGAAGTTGTTTTTTGGGGTTCTAAGTTCTAACGATTTCTTTAGGTTGACCTTCCACCCAAGCTGTCTGAGGAGTGCCAGTGCACATTGAGCTTGCTTGCGCAGCAAATTCAGTATACAAATTATTTTCGTATAAAATCACCGTAGGAAAGACATTTGTGGTGGCTCTCTGACACAGCCAGATTAACGCAGAGGAATTTGAAATGTCGTTTTTACCATCCCACCATTGGGTTAAAAGCACGACGGAACCCGTCTTATAATGATTAGGTATGTACTTAGATAAATATGAATATGAGTATGATGAAACTTTTCAGAGATACAAACTACCTACACTCTACACTACGAGCTACCTCCTTTGGCCCAAGAACATATTTGATACAAACTTTGTGATTTTGCGCTTTCTCAAGTTGGATTCAATTAGTTTCCCGCAATCAAATCTGGGCACTGGAGGCTGGGCCTTTGTACAGACACGGACTAGGAGGCCGTAACAGATTTGTCTATGGTTTCGTCAGCCCTAGACTGTATTACCAAAGTACAAGAGCTATTTTACAATAAGTACAGAAAAACCGAAAGTGTTACGCCGATCGTGTCCGCCACTGTACAATAATTTCTTGTTTACAAAAAGAGACCCGCCTTTAACAAACTGCCACATACATAATCTGAGCACTTCTTCTTTTTCGAAGTCGGTTAAAATCTTTACCTGAATGTAACAAATACATTTCTGAAAACCGCATCAAAATCGGTTCAGCCAAACGCGAGATAATCGCGGACAAATATACATACATATCTACAAACATACGTACTGGTCAAACTGATAACCTCCTTTTTTGAAGTCGGTCAAAAGGGTACTACGGTATCCCTAAATCATCTCTAAAATGGGCATAAAATTGTTGCCACTTGCGGTAAGATTTATTTAACTGACCCGCTTGGATTGGAGTCAGAATCTCTTTCCACCCCTAGCGCGCCCTCGCCCACTGTGAAATGGTCTTGTGCCAAACTGCGCGTTCGGGAATCTAGGGGCTGGCGCTCTCAGTCGGATCCCTGGGGTTTGCATATCATTTCTACCAAATTGTCCACCGGTAGGAAAGCCGGGAAATGTGCCATGTTGTACTGGCGCAAAGAATTGCATAACTTGCGCGGGTTGCATTTGATGCATAATAGCATAGTCGGTACCGAATATGTTAGTGTTAGATCCTTTGACCTGAGCACCTTGCGCAGGCGCATGTGTTTAGGCAGTTTCGCTAAACGGTTTGTTTTGCCGTCTTTCGCTTTTGGGCTGCCAGAAAACTTTGCTCATTACCCCTTTTTTAGCCCTTGGCGCATCGACCTCAAAAATACTTGAACAAGAGGGTATCAGCAGCTCCTGAGAGCAGTTTTAATGATTTTTTTTTTTTTTTTGTATTACGCAAAATTCCATCCCATCTTTTCTCAACTAAGTCGGCTCGATGACCGCATGCGCATGCCAACTGCATCAAATCGTTTGAAACCTTTTGATACTCGCCCATACAGATTATTTCGTTAATCTTAGATTTAAACGTAACGGTATCTAATACCTCTACTGAACCGAGCCATGCAGTGATCTGATCAAATCCTCGCAGCGAATTTTCGTTCTGCTTGATCAGACCTTGCGATATGGCCGCGAAACCGCGTTCTGTCATACAAAGGTTGGGAAAGGTATGTATATCGAAAGGTTTCAATTCGTCATTTGTTTCTAGTTCTACAAAACCGGGGGTAGAACAACAATTCTTTTGAACTTCGGAATAACGGACACCAGTCCACTCTTTACGGCCAAAAATTTGAAATTATGTGAGCTTCGCAACATGCTCAGGCACTGATGGTGGAACTGCGCGTACCTTCATGATCGCCTTTATCGGCATAGAAAACCCGGCCTCGTCATTAACATTTTCTGTTCCCGCAGAATTAGCAGGTGCTCGAGGCTTAACTAATCGTGACATTTGGGGTTGATAGACGTTGACTCACTGCAGCAGACGGGGCATAATAAGCTTGTTGTTGCTCTTATGGTTCAATACTAACTTGCTCATTATCAAACAACTCCTCGCTAGCTTCAAGATCTAAAACGTCCCCGTCTGGTGCATTAAGTCCCCCTAGCTGTGCCTGACCTAAAAACTGATTTAAAATTTCCTGAATGTTATTCACTTGGGAGTTTAATAAAACGAGTGATAAACATGCTTTTGATTAATCCTTTTGAATTCATTTTTAAATCTAAAGGGAGACAGAAAAATAAAAAATACATTTTTAAATCGAACGGAAGAAATTCCGTTAAAATAAAATAAAATTCAACGATACGACTCACCCGGAACGGAAGTTGTATTGCAGCTGTGTACAGGTCGGAACACAAGACGCCAATGAGCGCGCGCAATTTTGCACATCCCTTTTATAGAGATGGCAAAAAAGATTGACGCAGAAATACTGATTGAAGGCGGTGTAAAAGAGACGGAGCGATGGGAGTAAGGGAGACAGCAGGTTTAAATATAGTGCTATAGGTCGGAACGTAGGTACGTATTCTTCATATATGTTTGGGATTTTGAGAAATCGTAACGTGGTTTTTAATGGTTCTTTTAAATTAATAATATTAAAAGGCAATAACATACCTACTCATTGTTCTGATTTATGTAATGTTTTGTTACAGCTCCTCCTGTTACATTTGTTGAGTTGCCACCTATATTGCAAAGTGATGCTAAAGTGGAAGAAGTCATAGACCTCTTGGATATACCAATAAACAGTGATACAGACATTATAGTACCAATAACCTCAACAGACCATGAAATAAACAGTGTTGAAACATCACCACCACCACCTCCTCTTCAAGAGCATGAAACTATAGAATGTATTGAAAGTTTGGTGTCGTGTAAAGATATGTTAATACCCTATGGGGTTAAGGTTAGAATGCCAGCTTTTTTAAAAAAAGGAAATCAAATTGAGTCTGAAACCGAAAGGTTGCTAGTAAGAGAGTTCATGTGGAGAGGGTTATTGGAATGCTAAAGACATATAAAATTCTAACACAACCCATGAACCAAACTGAGATTTTACTGGCAAGTGATATTATTTTAGTAATAATAATGCTGGTCAATTTGAGATCAAATATAATAAATAAAAATGCTTAATTTCTAGAACTACCAGACTTTCAGTTCACTTAATACTGTTGCAGGTAGGAGGATATTAGAAACCCCAACACCACTAATACATAATATCCCTGTACATACTTACCTATCTACATACTTTTATAGTTAGAATATGATAAAATCAAAGGACATCTTGTTTATTAAAATTTAAATTATTTTATTGTATAAAAACCGCTCTAATAATGCCAGTTTATAGTAAGTATCATAGAATTATTTTAATTTTTTTAACATTTCTTTAATGAAGTCATTATCTCTCTTAACTTTTACAATACAATAATCACTTAGGGTATACACAACAGGGTATACAATAATGTGTTTGCATTGACCATATGGTCCAGCACCTGCAGCACACTCACACTGGGCTTCTAATATTGTGTTATGTTTGACTTTAACTGTCACATTGTGATATTTTTCTCATTTCAGAGGAACACACTCCCATAATATAATATTCTTGATTAAATTTTGCTGAGCGGCATGAATTAACGAAATTTTCTGCATACATATTGAGTGATATTTTCCCTCCCACTCAGCTTTCAGAACGATTCCAGTTCACATTGTGGTTATTAAAGGCTTTTCAGATCAACTGTTAATATCGCAGAAATGTTGCGGGCTGGGTAGAACAGTCTTGTAGGTTATTTCTGGATCTTTGACAGCCAGCTTGTCATAATCCACCAGTCTGAAACAATTGTCAATAATAATATTAAGTAGGTATACCTCAGTGTGACCTCAGTAAAACTTCCTCATCAAAAATAAGTAAATCAAAATTACCTTTGAACAAGCAGGGGTTTTTTTCCAGTAACTTTAGCGCTACGCTTCTTGAGTTCGCTTTTAAGGTCTACGAGTGACCACGTCATGCTTGTAACAAACAATCCAAGGAGGATAAATCGAGGTCCAGTGTTGAAGCGAAGTTG
>CATOPS010000027.1:0-22444 GCA_951802225.1 Euspilapteryx auroguttella | reverse complement strand
GTGGGAAACGATTTGCATGCGCTTTGCTGGATTGCTAGAAAAAAATCTATAAAGGGACTATAAAAGGCACGTATGTATACAGTTCATGCAGCTAAATCTTCAGTCATTATGTACCTATTGCATTTGTTCTTCATAAAAACGATACCAAACATAATAAAATGCTAGAGTGGTCTTCAAGTGTGTGGTTAGGTTTTGAAGACTTGGCTCAGAGACTTGGCTTTATAGACTACTTTTCTGTTGCAATCGTTTTTTTTTAACACATGTCAATCAATCAACCGTATCCGTCCGTTGGTTGTTTGGGGTTTGTTTGGTTTGGTTTCGTTCGTTTTGTGTTTTTTTTGCTTTGCATTGCATTTTGCAAGATTGTTTGTTTGATTTCTAATTAATTCTCGGTTCCTTTTTGCTTTAACTTAAAGAAGAGAGCTAAAGCTTTTAATATAAGAGTAACGACTGTATTACGATCCACCCACAATCGATAACATCCTAACAAAGGTATTAAACTTTATAATAGGTTTGTAGGTAGGTCCTCAAAGCGTTCAGACTTTTAAAATGTTATGAATTCAAATATCAGGCTGCACGGTGCTGCACCACGCATGGCCAGCTCGAACTCGGAGAACGTGCCACCGGGCGTGGCGCGCGCGGCCGCCCGCGAGCTGCGGCGCTTGGCCGCCGCGCCGCCGCCCGGCGTCAAGCTGCAGCTCAGCGACGCCGACGTCATGGAGGTCGTCGCGCTCATGGAGGGACCAGGTACATTACTAACGTCGCACACTCACTATCTGTCGTAACAGAACCTGTTGATAAATGAGGGTAGATAGGTACCTAGCTAATTAATTCAGAACAGGTACTACGCGTGCTGTTAATTCTGTGGTCTGCGTCTGTGGCTTATTCATAATCTTACATTATATACCAATGTAATCAGTGTATGGCATTTCTTATTCTTAGTCCCCATAACATAAATAAGTAACTTCATACAGTCTTATAATAAAATAAATTACACAAGATTTTGGTCTGTGTGTATTCTGATGGCTAATTACCTAAATACTAATATTATTAGGAGAAAAGATTTAATTGTGTGTTTGTTTGTTTCCATTCAATAGGCTTCCCTTCAAGACTACTGAACCGAATTCAAAAATTATTTTACTGTTGAGAAGCCACATTATTCCCGGGTACATCAATATCAATCATCAATACATAGTATAAGACAAAGTTGCTTCCCTTGTCTGTCCCTATGTATGCTTTAATCTTTTAAACTTTTCATATGCAGATTTTCTTAATAGATAGAGTGATTCAAAAGGAAGGTTCATAAGTTTAATAAATGAGCAATATAGTAATAGATTCGGCGGTCGGAAGTTCGCCGTGTCGACTAGTTAGCTATAAAATATTCTTAAAAATTTAGAAACCTAGGCGGTACGAACTTTGCTGTGTCAGCTAGTTTATTATAAGGAGACATTTGAACAAATCCAATCAGTGCTTTTGATGTGAAAGTGGTAATTCACAATACAACTCTGCAATGTCCATGCCCGATATTTTGCAATACAGAAAAACCGGAAGTGTTACGGCGATCTAGACCGCCACTGTTTGCTGTGTTGTGTATGCTACTATTATTATTTTGGTTGTTACTAGGTGCTTCGTCATTTTATAATTGTAATTTGGCATGTTTTCTTTTTACTATGTAGAGGGAAGATGAGCTAGTGACGGACCTCTAGCCTTGATGTAACTGAACTAACTTGAATGAGTATTGATAGTATAGCGTGTTGTTTGTGTGTGTGCGCAGCGGAGACGCCGTACGCGGGCGGCGTGTTCCGCGTGCGGCTGGAGCTGTCGGGCGGGTGGCCGGCCGCGCCGCCGCGCGCCGTGTTCCTCACGCGCGTCTTCCACCCCAACGTGTCCGCGCGCGGCGAGGTCTGCGTGAGCACGCTGCGGCGCGACTGGCGGCCCGAGCTGGGCCTGGCGCACGCGCTGCTGGCCGTGCGCTGTCTGCTCATCGCGCCCAACCCGGACTCGGCGCTCAACGAGGACGCCGCCGCGCTGCTCGCCACCGACTACCAGCTGTACGCGGCGCGCGCGCGCCTCTACACCGAGCTGCACGCCGCGCCCTCCGCCCCCTCCACCGCCGCCCTCCCCGCCCCTCCCGCGACCACCGCCGCCCCCGCGCCCCGCGCCTCCGCAGCCGCCGCGCGCGCGCGACGCACGCTCAAGAGGTTATGAGTGGCGGCTACTATTAGATTTACCCTTTTGTGATTTTTATAAATAAATACATATAACATTATTTTACGGAACATGATTGCTTTCTATTTTAAATTGTACAATCAATATAAAAATGGGGTTAAAACAAATACGTTTACTAAATGCACAATTTAAAATGTAAGTGTCACCGCTATAGTGCGAAATACGTTAATGTGCACTTTACCGGGCGGGTAATGTGCGAAATTTTATGTAAAAGTTCGGGTATCCGCACTTTACCTTGTTAATGTGCGTTTTACCGGATGTCTCGCCGTTAAAGTTAGGAAGACATAATAAAACTCCAAACACAAATTCAAATCGAGGGCAAAACTGTAGGTTAGGTTAGGATTTGCTTGTGATCTTTAACCAGCGTAGCGAGCGAAGCGAGTGGAGCTTGGGCTACCTCTGCTAAACTGGAATTTGACAAGCAGACATGGAAAGTTCATATTCAGAAAAAACGCGATGAGCTGATTCTCAAATTCCGATCCTTTCAATGGTTATTAGGCAGACAGTCTAGTCTAGCTAGACTAAGTAAAGTAACTATAGGTAAACAATAAATCACTTATCTACAAAACCGTTTTGAAACTGATTGGACATACGGAATACCACTCTGGGGAACTGCAAAAAGGACAAACGTAGAGATACTGCAAAGATACCAAAACATTATACTTAAAACTATAACAGCTCCATTGTTTACCAAAACCATAGAAGTAGTTACACGAATACCTGCAAATACCTAACCATACAGGAGGAAGTGATGATTAAGGCGACTGAGAGCTACAATGCTCGTGTAAAAAATAATGAAAACAAGCTCGCGTCTTTATTGTACGACCCACTACAGACACGACAACTCTTTACAATATTTTTGGTCGTTACTCTGCATTTACCTCTGATAAATGCTTTACAATCAGAGGTAAAGAAAAATGGTCAAAATCAATAATGTTCTGGTTTACAAAATACAAGAAAAGAAAAAGGGGTAGACCATTTCGCAGATGGGTAGATGAAATAAAAAAGATAGGTGGTGGAACATGGACAAGAAAAGCTTGCAACAGAGAAGAATGGAGACAGTTGGAGGAGGCCTTTTGCCAAGAGGCACACAGATCAGATCAAAATTAGATATATAAATTATACTCAACATGCTTGTATTGTAAAACTAAGTATCTGAATAAAGGCTATTATTATTATTATTATTATACTCTGCATTTACCTAGGGATTTTGCAGATTACCTAGGTAATGTTGAGAACAATATCTTATTTCGAACTCTAACGGATTTAGCCGGTTAGTCTGCACTCTGCAGATTAACTAGTTAATCTGCACTTTAACGGAGTTTCGCACATTACGGTAACATTAGCATTGGCATTTGGTACATTATTTAGTTAGACGACCAAAGTAAAAAACTTTTTTTTTATAACAATTGTATATAGTTAAGTACTTACTAATATGTATTTGTACATTATTAATTCAAATATATAAAAAACACCTGTAAGAGTATTAACAAATCGTAATACATTGTCTATCAACAATGATTGAGCAAACTTGTTTAGTCGGAGTAAGTTTATAGAGATGATGGACTGAGTCGTAGACAGACTAGACGTCCTGCTTGACCCGCAGCGGCATCTCCTCTGTGGTCTCGGCGGGGGGCGTGGAGGGGCGCGCGGGCGCGGGGGGCCGGGCCAGCAGCGCGCGGTGTAGCAGCGCGGCCAGCGCGGCGCCGCCCAGCGGGCCCGCCCAGTAGGCCCAGTGCGCGCGCCAGCAGCCCACGTGCGAATTCCCACTGGCGAACAGCGCCGGCGCCAGGCTGCGCGCCGGGTTCAGGCTCGCGCCCGTCAGCCAGCCCTGCAACACACACAACACGCGGTCAGTCAGCGCCGCGGCACCGCCGCCTCCACCCCTGCCCGCGCGTCGCACTCACCCCCGCGTAGACGAGGCCGGCCACCGTGAGCCCCAGCTTGAGCGGCGCGGCGGGGTCGGGCGGCGCCGCCCACACGCCGCAGCACGCCAGCGCCAGCAGCCCCGTCAGCAGCGCCTCGAGCGCCGCCGCGCCCGTCTCTGCCACTCCGGGCGCGGGCAGCGTGCAGCCGGCGCACGGCACCGCGGCGCCCTCCGCCACGCCCGCCAGCGCCAGGAAGCCGAGAGCAGCGCCGACGCACTGCGCGGCCACGTAGCCCGCGGCGGCGGCGGGCGGCAGGCGGCGCGCCACCACCGCCGCCAGCGTCACGGCCGGGTTCATGTGCGCGCCGGACGCCGCGCCGAACGCCGCGATGTTGGCCACCACCAGGAAGCCGAAGGCGAGCGCGGGGTGCTCGAGCGGCGGATGCTCCCACGCGGCGTCGACGGAGGCGCGGCGCGGCAGCAGCGAGGCCACGCCCAGCGCCACCAGCAGCGCCGTGCTGAGCAGCTCGGCAGCAAGCGCGCGCCACCAGCGCCGCAGCCAGCGCGCGGCGCGTGCTGGGATCCCTCCGGGTGACTCTGTGGGGAGGACGAGCGTCACTCATGAGACACATGCCGAACAGCTTCTTTAGCCATGTTCTGCTTAAACAAACTAAATAAGTATCTAGAGCGGTGGTACCGGGGACCGACCATTACCATGTCAGTTCTGAAATGCGACAGGAACCGACGACGTCGCTCACTGACGATGTTTGTCGCTCATATTGAAATCCTATGGATATCTAGATACCAGCTGTCTTCCTATCTACTATAAATATAAAAATAAATCGTGGTTTGTTAGTCTCGCTAAAACTCGAGAAAGGCCCTGGCCGATTTCGTTGAATTTGGTCTTAAAATGTTCGTAGTAGTCCTGGAAAGGTTTAAAAGGTGAGAAAATTTTGAAAAATGGTGGGGAAGTTAGCACAACCAAAAATTAAATTTTTCCATATAAAATTGTTCAATATTAAATCCTAAGTTTGCCGGGACAGCTAGTCTATACCAATATTATAAAGAGGAAAGATTTGTTTGTTTGTTTGTTTGTTTGTAACGAATAGGCTCCGGAAATACTGAACCGATTTGAAAAATTCTTTCACTGGTAGGAAGCTACATTAACCCCGAGTGTCATAGGCTATATTAGATTTTAAAAAAAAATAGGGATCCTTACCTAAACTCAAATAATGTAATTTTTTATAATTTTGGTTATGGAACGGTCCTATCCTAATATGACTCAATAAGTAAAATTAATCTTACGTACTTACCTACTTACTTAAATAATTAAAAATAAAAAAAAACTATGAGACTTAAATTTTAGTTGTAATTAATATTCTCTGAAATAGAGTTTTGGGAATGAAAAATAGGTTGACAAAATAGTATAGTAGGCAGTGGAGTCAGTGAAGAAGCGTCGTCGTCGGCGACACCGGCCGGCTGCAGCGACTTCCACACTGCTCTATAAATACCAGCGGACAACAACACGAGCTGGCGGCAGCCGCAAGGGAGCCGCACTCCAAACAATGGTGAATTTAGTAGATGAACTTTGATCCGATTAGCTTCCTATTCTATGCAAATCGGGCGCGGCGGGCGAGAGGAGGGGGTAGGGGGGCAGGGGTGGTACTGACCACGTCTCGGTTCTGTCATATCGCGCGGGCACGGGCGGCCGGGTCGGGCGTCGCGCGAGCACTGCGCGCAGCCGCAGCCTCCGCCGCCGCCGCCGCGCCGCCCGCGCTGCGGCCGCTGCCGCAACTATCTACATGAGCCTACCCAGGCGATAGCCTGAAGACCCTGAAGAAGAAAGGCATCCCTTCAATTTTCGGTACATAGGTACTTATCTATCCTCAATATCTTCTTATCCTTATTGCTTTAAGAGCTTTTTTAATATGTCCGTCTGCATAAGATTCTAAGTGGGTTGCCTGGAAGAAATCGCTTTTAGCGATAAGGCCGCCCATTGCATGCAAATTCAGTTTGTTTGTACAGTGGCGGACACGATCGGCGTAACACTTCTGGTTTTTCTATATCGCAAAATAGGCCTTGTTTTTCGGTAATACAGTCTAGGGCTGACAAAACCATAGACAAATCTGTTACGGCCTTCTAGTCCGTGACTGTACCCTGTATTTTATTAAATATACTTTTGTATTGTATGCAATAAATTGTTTTCTATTCTATCCTTTTGACTGCTCCGTGGCTCAGTTGGCAGTGATGTGGACTGAGTAAGCGTGTGCACCCTGGTTCGATTCCCGGGCGGGGCGGATATTGATATGATAAATATCGATGTTTGTTTCCGGTCTGGGTGTTTAACATTTAAAGTTAAACGAGGTGATTCCCTCAATTTAGATATAAATAAGACATTAGTGGAGATATCTGAATGGTTTACCTAATTCTAATAATTTACTTTTGAACGCAAAGAAAACTAATTGCATTAAGTTTTCCTTGCCTAATGTGACTGCTTATGATACAGACATACATTTGGACAATAACAAGCTTAATCTGGTAAATCAAACTGTATTCCTTGGTATCACTCTAGATTCGAAACTTCAGTGGGGCCCCCAGTAGGCCATGTAATATCGGAAGGTTTTCAATTCCGATACTGATATCGAACATTTTATCTCAATACCGGAATTCCGATATCAATATCGGAATTGTAAAAACTCAATCAAAATTACTCAAGAAGCTAATATTTCAATTGTAACTGTATAAAATTCGTATACCGAATTGGATTTAATAAGAATTTCATCAATATATATAAAACTCTTCCGTTACTGACTGACTGACTGACTGACTGACAGACAACGCAGAGCCGAAACTACTGGGCGTAGCGGGCTGAAATTTTGCATGTAGGTTCCTTAGGGAGTGTAGGTGAGCACTAAGAAAGGATTTCCCGAAATTCCCATGGGAACGGGAAAAAACTAGATTTTTGTGCTTAAGAGAAATCTGCGCGAGTGAAACCGCGGGGCAGCCTCTAGTCAATATATATAAAACTCTTCCGTTACTTACTGACTGACTGACTGACTGACAGACAACGCAGAGCCGAAACTACTGGGCGTAGCGGGCTGAAATTTTGCATGTAGGTTCCTTAGGGAGTGCAGGTGAGCACTAAGAAGGGATTTCCCGAAATTCCCACGGTAACGGGAAAAAACGATATTTTAGTGTTTATGAGAAATCTACGCGGGAAAAAACCGCGGGCAGCCTCTAGTTTAGGTAAATTGAAACACTGTGGTTATAGTAGTAAGTACTAATTATTTATTATACTGTGATTGGTTATAAGTATACCTACCGTGTTTATAGAGACAAAACTTGACATATTAAAATCTATTAATAAAAAAATTTAATCGTTCCCGATATTATGCAATTCAATTCAACATTGTATAAATTCAGATTTAAAAAACAAATATCAAGGCGCTTATAAAAATAATATGATGTCGACCTTGTTATATTATTATTCCAGAAATAATCCGCACACGTGTGCGAGCGAGTCGGTGGCTACACTACAGACCTACCACGGAAAAAATATCCTACGTAGAATAGTGGGCTACAAATACCTACTTACTATACTTACCTGTAGTAGATATTATTATTTAAAAATAAGTAGGTAAGTATACCTATAATGTAGCGTAATAACATTTGTTCAGTGTGATAATTACACAATTCACACAGCACTTGAGTAAACTTGAGGCAAGTGTACACGCGTTGACTGTGTTGACTGTCTGTAACTTTACTTTAATCATCGGGAGTTTTCACCATTATTGTACATATAACGGACTGTATACTGGATCATTTTTGAGAGATGCGTGTGATTGTGACCTGCCTGCTATAGTGATTTCGTGTTAAATATACTTAGGCAGGTTCTGAAACACCTCCTAAGTAATCTTTCTTCGAATAAACAGCAATTGATTTTATATACAGGGTGTATGGCAGATGAGTGGACGGACATACGTTAATGGAGGACAGGGAGGACCGCCTGCTATGCGTTCCATTCAAACTCAAAGATATGGGCTGGGCCCTATCATTTTTTTTTTTTTTTTTTTAATATATATTTTCCATTTTGTGACTAAGTATAGACCCAAATAACTTTTTCTATTCGCAACTTTAAAATTATAATGCCATCTAGACTCATACTTTCGTCTTTAAAAAACTATAATGAGGTGCACAAGACAGCTACAGAAAAAACTACGGGCCGTCAACCTACAAAAAGATGAAAAAAATATTTTTAAACATCGACTTTGTGTTCAATTTAAAAAAAAGCTAAAAATGGTGGAGTTCTTACAATTTGTCAAAAACATTTTCAGGTCACACTCTTTCGAAAGGCATTAGAGGTGTACCTACTTACTTACTTACTTACCACAATCAAAATTCATTCTATTCAATTTAATTTTTATATTTTGGCAATATTTCGCCACACCGCCAATTCTGCCAGGATCAGTGCTAGGATTGGCATGGATCCCAATTTATTCAAAAACTGTTTCAGTTCTCCTGGCGGACGTCATTTTTCCGAAATTCAACTAAGAGGAAAGTGATATTCTTTCGTCTTTAACCTGCAAGAAACTATAAATAAAACAGAGTAAGAGTTGCTTAAATGTTTAAATTTTTATTATTATCTCTGCCGAAAGACATCCGCTGCTAAACACAGGCCGCTCCTACATATCGCCACAACGACCGGTCTTGAGCTACCCTCATTCAGTGAAATTCCACAGTCTTCACCAGGTAGTCAGACCACCTCGTGGTGGGTCTGCCTACTCTGCGCCTTACGCGCGCACGGTCGCGGGTACGCGGGTACGCGGTCGCCAGTCTTACAGTCACGGTGTGAAAATAGCACAACACAACTTGTAATTAACTATGCAAATTCGTAGGTACAAGCTGTTATAGATTTAACGCTATGTACTTATGTAATGCAATTTTGTAAGAAAATGAAGTACCTACTTACTTAGGTAAGTACCTACTTATTTACAAATATAATGAATTGTAAGTAGGTTGGTATTGGTAGGTATAAAGGTAAAAGTACCTAAGTATGTCAGTTAGTATTAGTAAGTAGGTTATTTAAAACTTAAAACACCCTTTAAATAGGTGAATTGATGGCAGTAGCTTGTAGAGTACTTAGATAGAGAGGAAGATATAACAAAGATAGATCTAAATATCACATGACAGAGTTACCGACTATAGTTGCATATTTAATTACCTAGGTAAGTAAACACTTTCAGTTAACATAATATTGCTCTTCGGCTTTGTAAAACTAGATTGTAGGTACAAATATTTGATCTAGGATAGGAGTGAAGTTAGTAGCTGCATCAAGAAGAAGCTTGTGATCTGCTCTGATCCTTGCTCTGGATTATGGTTATGGAAGTTGTATAAGTAAGGCTAACATATAACCTCGTGAAGAGGAAGGTAAGTACTCTTCACTTAACAAATAGCACTTACTTACTTAATAAATATTTAGGTGATCGGTTTCATAAAGTTCAAACCTGTAGTGCTTTAAGATAAGAACAGTTAAGGTGACACATTAGGTAAGTATAAGTACTTACTTACATAACTATACTTACCTATACCTACCTTATTAAGTTCTTGTTTCATGATATTGGCTATATTTTTTTAATTATAATTAAATCGTAAATAGAAACTTATAGGTAGGTAAGTACTGACGTCCTATCCTATTACAACAAATACAGCCTTGTCATAGTGGCAGCCGCGAAGGCCGCGGGCACCTGGGAAGGTAATTATTGTTTAGAGCCGAACGTGTGTCCAATACAATACAATGTTCTATTCACCTAATAAGGTTGTATCCGCTATCAAATTAAAAAAAGACCTACTTTAATGCCTACCAAACTACTAAATACATACCTTTTTAACGCCCGAACGAAAATTCAGAGAGGGGTTTTATAATTTTAACGCGTGTATCTGTTTGTCGGTGTGTCTGTATGTCTGTGGCATCGTAGAGCCTAAACGGCTGAACCGATTTTTGTTGTTCTTTTGTATTATAGATAATTTCAGGCCGAGTGTTCTTAGCCATGTCTCATAAAGATCTGATCAGCGGTTTGAAGATCATCAGCTCTTTTCTAAGTGATGAGGGGATCTAACTAGCTTCCTCAGGTCCGATCGATTTGAAATTTGGTACCATGTTACATTTATGATATTGAAAGTATATGGCAAGGTAACCATGACCTGATCAGCCGTTTGAAGATGATCAGCTCTTGAATAATGGATGAGAGGATAACTTTCTTCCATATGTTCTATCGATTTGAAATTTGGTACCGTGTTACTTCAATGATATTGAAAGCAAATGGTACAGATGATAATGAAACTTGCTGGTAAGTATCTACTTTGTTAGAGGTGGGTGCGTAAGTAAGAAAGTACAGAAGGTATACCAAATGCAAACATAGTTTTATTGTAGGACCTCTTGCAGTTAAAATGCTGAATAATACCTACAAACTAAAAACAATAAAGTTATAAGTAACTTAGCTTAAGTAATATAAAGTTCCGTCATTTCATAATGATTCAAGAACTTAACTTTGTCTGCGTCTCATTCTTAATGTAAAAACCGCATCGCATGAAGCCATTAAGTTTGTGTTTTATCTGTAGAGATGTACCATCTATGACTGCTCCGTAGCTCAGTTGGCAGTGATGTGGACTGAGAGGCGTGTGCACCCGGGTTCGATTCCCGGGCGGGGCGAATATTGATATGATGAATATCGATGTTTGTTTCCGGTCTGGGTGTGATGTTTGTCTCCGTGTGTGTTTCGGGCACCCTAGATACAGGTTCTTCCTAGTTAGGGGCTCTGAGTGTGATGTGTTATTATTATTATTATTATCTATTGTACCGCGGAGGCGAGCGAGGCACAAACAAAGCTACTTATCAGATTCACTGGGGTCAGAAGTCGTCATTAAAATTTGCTGCAAAATTATCTCTTTGGACGCACGAATCGATTAGTTTACAATAACAACACCGATAACAAACTCTATTAAACATAATTTGTTTCAAGTACTTAGGTAAGTATATTTGTTTTTGTTTCCCTAATATCATTTATACAAATAGCTTTATTGTTGTATTTTCTGGTTGGGGTAATAGACACTATATACTTACTTACTTACTTACTTAAGTTTTTTTTTTTTTATTTAAGTTTTTTTAGTAAAGTATTTTTCTACCGGTCCCAAGCAGATACATAGGTAAAAATGTATGTGGCTAACGCAATGTTTATTGCAAGTGTAAGTAAGTAGGGTATACTCAGTGTGCTTTAATTAGACCTACCTACCAACCGATATCCTACCTAGTTTCCTAGGTATAGATAGACACATCTGCCAACTCTGCCTACATAAATTTACATTGTTTACCTAAGTACTTAGTTGAACAATTACCTAAACTATCAACTTATAACTGAACAACTAGGTAGTAGATGAAGTAAAACTTACTAAGTACAATGTTAGTAAATAAGTAATAGGTATCAATAATTATTGTCTAAAGGAAGTCTAAAGGCTGACATTCACAGTCAGTGTTTGGAGGCTAGTCTGTCAAGAATTATACTCGGACAAGTAGTTCCCGTGTACTGATTATCTGGCTCGAGCTGTCTTATACTCCCTTGGGCATATGTGTTTCACTGTCGCAAGTCGGAACTCGACTTTGTGTATCAATTTGAAGCGGAGAACGATCCACCACAATCTCAGAACCATCTGAGAGTGGCGTGATATAACTTGTTTTTTTCTCATACTTATGTCAAATTGAAAACCTCTCATAGTATCGCACGCACCTAATTCATTTTGAAAGTTACTTTACCTAAGTTATCAACGAAGGGTACCTACCTACTTACATAGTTTTTTTTTTTAATTAAAAATACTTGAAGCAATTTAACACAGCTGTTCATTCGTCCATGATTCTAAAACAGGCATTGTCTCGCTGGCGGAAATAAAATAATTAAACCGCGCGTGAAACCCATTGTCAATTTATTACTTGAAACATGCAGCAAAGTGTAAAAAGCTTGCAAGTATTGGTTCCAACCTACCTCTGCCTACTCTAAGTAGAATAGAATAGAAAACACTTTATTGCACACAAAGTAAGATGTATAGGTACATTAATAAATTCAGGCTTAGTTACAAACAAATTGAATTTGCATGCAATGGCAACCTTATCGCTGAAAGCGATTTCTTCCAGGCAACCCACGCTGTTCGCTGAAGCTTTGTTATTTACATTACCTACCTACCATGTACGAGGTAGGCTCGCAGTACTGATCGACTTAGGAAGTGCATGGACTATATAAGTATGGACAAGGTTTTATAGGTTATGATTGAAATTAGATTTAAAAAAGTATTT
Source organism: Euspilapteryx auroguttella (assembly GCA_951802225.1). Taxonomy (NCBI): domain Eukaryota; kingdom Metazoa; phylum Arthropoda; class Insecta; order Lepidoptera; family Gracillariidae; genus Euspilapteryx; species Euspilapteryx auroguttella. The sequence goes on along the minus strand of CATOPS010000027.1, from coordinate 10,007 downwards.
AATATACTTAAGTACCTACTTAGTTCTTTGTGTGAATTTAGATCGTGCGTGGGCGTGGCTAAACAATTCAGAATGTTGTAAGTCTCATTAATGCACCTTTGACGAAGTAAGTAAGTAGGCACCTCTTAATAGGCACGCAGCATGCGCGATCGACTGTCAGTCAGTGATGCAATTAAGTTACTTTTATTAATTTGATCAAAGTATCGATTGTGTAATATTGATGTCCCGAGCGGTCGTAAATGTCGCAATGGCCATCTCCGGTGATATGTGGGCGCGTGGGCGCCGCCGCATTCTTCACAAGCCCACGTCTCGGTGCCTGCCGCCTGCCTGGCCGACATCTGATCAAATACCAATAAGTCCTAACTTTAATATACCAACCTATTAATATTACGCTGCTAAAGAGAGTAATGATGCAAACCGAATCGTACGTAGAAAGGAGGAATGGATAAGTGCTGAAACGTGGGACCTGATTGATGAGAGGAGATTACTAAAGAGTGAAGGCCTTGACACGGACAGCAAGCGGTCCATGTACAATCAGTTGCACAAAAATGTACAGAAATCCACTAGAAAGGATAAAAACATGTTCATTAATAGAATATGTGATGAGATTGAAGGTCATGCTAATCAATGCCATACTAAGGACCTCTTCAGAAAGGTTAAACAACTTACGGGAACCTTTAAGCCGAAGTCATACATAGTAGAGGACGTAAATGGTAACGCCTTGACAGACATGGAGGACGTGCTGGAAAGATGGAGAGGTTACTGTTGCGATCTATATCGGGATGAGAAAGGTTTCTCTACAAAGAGAAGATGGGATGAACGTACTGAAGAACCTGCCATACTTCGCTCGGAAGTAGTGAATGCTATAAAAAAGCTGAAACACAAAGCGGTAGGTCCTGACGGTGTGTCAGCGGCCATGATCCAACATCTGGGTACAGAGGGTACTAAGATCATACACAGATTGTGCAGCAAAGTCTGGAAAACTTGTTAATGGCCACAGGACTGGACACAATCCGCTGTCATCCCTCTTCACAAGAAGGGGTCTACAAGAAAGTGTGAAAACTACCGCACACTATCATTAATGTCTCATGCAAGTAAAATCCTGTTGCACATAATTAATGCTAGACTATCCGCATTCACAAATCAGCAGATCCCCTGTGAGCAAGCTGGTTTTGTTGCTGGTAAGGGAACCAGAGATCAAATTATGAACGTTCGTGTGCTCATTGAGAAATGCCGAGAATTCAATAAACCTGTGATCCTGTGTTTCATTGACTATGCTAAAGCATTTGATTGCGTGCAGTGGAGTACTATGTTGGATGTGCTCATAGAGATGGGAGTGCCTGAACACCTAGTATTTCTGATACAGAATCTTTACCTTGATGGCACAAGCTTTGTAAAGTTAGATGACAAGATGTCGAAACCATTTCATACAGAACGAGGGGTTCGTCAAGGTTGCATTTTGTCTCCAAAACTCTTTAACTTATATGGCGAGTACATCATGAGGAAAGCACTGGAGGACGCAGAGATCGGCATCTCTATAGGCGGCCGTAAGATCACCAACCTTAGGTATGCAGATGACATAACACTTATAGCATCTAACGAGGAAGAGATGGCTTTTATGCTGAAGAAAATGGAAGCAGAGAGCATCAAGCTTGGATTGAGAATAAACCACAGCAAAACCAAGATCATGGTTGTGGATAGAGCCCAGGTCCTTCTCCAATCCAATGCTCTAGATAGTTATGAGAAAGTAGACGAGTTTGTATACCTAGGTTCCTTAATAACAAATGCTGGTGGTTGCACACAAGAGATTCGCCGACGTGCTGGAATGGCTAAAAGTGCTATGACTAACCTCAAAAAATTGTGGAAGAATCGAGGTATAGGCCTTGGTACCAAGGTACGTTTGGTGCGGGCACTGGTATTCTCCATTTTTATGTACGGTTCAAAAACCTGGTGCATCAAGAGCTTGGACGCATCCAAAATTGATGCTTTCGAGATGTGGTGTTGGAGGAAGATGCTAAGAATCCCATGGACCGCAATGAGAACAAATGAGTCCATTCTGGGCGAATTGAAAATCGCAAAACGTCTCTCAACAATTTGCCAAGAGAGAATTCTCAGATTCTTTGGGCACATAATGCGCTCATCACACCACAGCCTCGAACGTGACATAATAATGGGAAAAGTTGAGGGCAAGCGCGCTAGAGGAAGAGCCTCTACAAGATGGTCGGATTCCATTAAACAAGCATGTGGTTCCATGCAGAGGGCAGCCCACATAGCCCTTGATCGCGATATATGGAGGGAAATAATTATTGGTCACGATCCTCAGCCATGAGGGAACGACGAAGAAGAAGAAGAAGATTAATATTACGTAGGAACTCATTTTATTAATCGGTTTGTAATGGTAGTTTTCTGAATTGATATTTAAGTATCAGAAATAATTAAGCAGCATCAAATAAATTTTTCGAAAATTTTAAATAAGTACCTATATTCTAGGTAATAAGTACTAAGTATTGTATTGTATTTGGACTGCTCCGTGGCTCAGTTGGCAGTGATGTGGACTGAGTAAGCGTGTGCACCCGGGTTCGATTCCCGGGCGGGCCGAATATTGATATGATGAATATCGATGTTTGTTTCCGGTCTGGGTGTGATGTTCGTCTCTGTGTATGTTTCGGGCACCCTAGATACAGGTTCTTCCTAGTTAGGGGCTCTGAGTGAGATGTGTTATTATTATTATTATTGTGTTTTCTTTATGAGCACAATAAAAAACTCTTTAATAAAAAAGATTAAATAAAAATATGGAATAAGCATAAGTAAGTACAGTGGCGGTATAGGAAGGAGGGCGTAACAGTTTTGTCTATGGTCTCGTGTGCCCTAGACTGTGTTACTAAAGAACAAGAGCTATTTTTGAACACAGGAAAAACGTGAGTGTTTTGCCGGCCTAGACAGCCACGTATCTATATGAAAAACACTTATAGTACAAATTAGACAATTTTTTTTTCGTGCAGTAACTATTAATAAAAACTTCACCTCACTTCAGATTGAGAACTCCAACTAACACGACCAAGTGATTAGCCTTGCACTGTGCAGCGCCATCTCAAAGTCAAATTCTTTATTTAATATAGGATACAAGATATCACTTATTGAAAGTCAATTAGACTACTTACATATAATCTAATCGCTATTGACACCGTATTTGGTAAAGTATCCTATACTGTGAGAGGCGAGGTAGTTCAGGGTGCCCACCAATTGGCTCAGGTAAACCAATGTTTGCCTTGCTATCTATTGTGTGGATGCAGTAAAATAGCTTAACCCTGTTACCACAAAAAGTTAGACCGGTCTAGATCGCTAATTTGTATGCCGAATTAGTGATTTAAACCATGTCTAGTGACTTAGATCACGTTCAACTCGTTTTGAGGTAGAGGTAGAGAGAATAAAATTAAAGAGGAATTTTCATCAAAAAACCGTCTAAAATTATTTATTATATATAACGTTTATTTAAATAAACAAATAAGTTACATTATCTTAACTAACATCCAGTAATGAGAGTTCGGGCGTTGTGTGTTTGTGCTAGGGCACGGCGGCGGCGGCGGCGGCGGGCCCCCCTCCCCCGGCCCCCCGCGCGGGCGCCCCGGGCGGCGCGGCCCACAGCCGGCGGTACAGCACCGCGCCGCCCAGCGGACCCGCCCAGTACACCTGACACATACATTACAGAGTTACATAACATACCAACACGCTACTTGATTGCCTCAGGTAAAGGTTCAATAAATTAAGTTACAGCTTGGCAACGGTGTCTTGACACGGAACCATTTTTATCTTAAGTTAGAACACCCAAAATATTATAACTTCTAGTAAAGAAACAGTTTATGAATTTGTTAATTTTTGATTTTGATTAACTTTGGGCTTAATTGGTGTTTTACTCAGGGAGAAATAAATAAAAATGATTTGTCACGTTTGTATTCGGAGGGCGGGATTGCCAGGTGAGACTTCGGATTCTGTTCAGGGGGAACTACCCCTTTTTACGACAGCTGCTATGGGTGGTGATAGGGTGGTATAGTATTCTGTAGCAAAGATGTAACTGACCCAGTGGTCGGCGAAGTCGGCGGCGAGCAGCGCGGGCGCCAGGCTGCGCGCCGGGTTCATGCTGGCGCCCGTCAGCCAGCCCTGCGCGGGACACGACACTACATTAATCGTGTAATCTATACTATTATTATTACCATTTACGAGAAAACTACTGAACCGATTTAAATAAAATTTGGTACAGACTACAGCCAGAGAAACGGAAAAGATATTATACGTTTTACCCCACTTAAACATTTCATTTGAAAACATTTCAACGGCGAAGTTGCGAGCTGCACGCACACTACTACAACTTTAAAGGGGCTCCAGTAGACAGACAGACAGACAGACAGACACGCACCCCGGCCAGCGAGAGGCCGGCGAGCAGCAGCGCGAGCCGCAGCGGCCAGGCGTCCAGCAGGCGGCGGTTGCGCGCGTCCCACGCCGCGCAGTGCGCAGACAGACAGACAGACAGACACGCACCCCGGCCAGCGAGAGGCCGGCGAGCAGCAGCGCGAGCCGCAGCGGCCAGGCGTCCAGCAGGCGGCGGTTGCGCGCGTCCCACGCCGCGCAGTGCGCAGACAGACAGACAGACAGACACGCACCCCGGCCAGCGAGAGGCCGGCGAGCAGCAGCGCGAGCCGCAGCGGCCAGGCGTCCAGCAGGCGGCGGTTGCGCGCGTCCCACGCCGCGCAGTGCGCAGACAGACAGACAGACAGACACGCACCCCGGCCAGCGAGAGGCCGGCGAGCAGCAGCGCGAGCCGCAGCGGCCAGGCGTCCAGCAGGCGGCGGTTGCGCGCGTCCCACGCCGCGCAGTGCGCAGACAGACAGACAGACAGACACGCACCCCGGCCAGCGAGAGGCCGGCGAGCAGCAGCGCGAGCCGCAGCGGCCAGGCGTCCAGCAGGCGGCGGTTGCGCGCGTCCCACGCCGCGCAGTGCGCAGACAGACAGACAGACAGACACGCACCCCGGCCAGCGAGAGGCCGGCGAGCAGCAGCGCGAGCCGCAGCGGCCAGGCGTCCAGCAGGCGGCGGTTGCGCGCGTCCCACGCCGCGCAGTGCGCAGACAGACAGACACGCACCCCGGCCAGCGAGAGGCCGGCGAGCAGCAGCGCGAGCCGCAGCGGCCAGGCGTCCAGCAGGCGGCGGTTGCGCGCGTCCCACGCCGCGCAGTGCGCAGACAGACAGACACGCACCCCGGCCAGCGAGAGGCCGGCGAGCAGCAGCGCGAGCCGCAGCGGCCAGGCGTCCAGCAGGCGGCGGTTGCGCGCGTCCCACGCCGCGCAGTGCGCAGACAGACAGACAGACAGACACGCACCCCGGCCAGCGAGAGGCCGGCGAGCAGCAGCGCGAGCCGCAGCGGCCAGGCGTCCAGCAGGCGGCGGTTGCGCGCGTCCCACGCCGCGCAGTGCGCAGACAGACAGACAGACAGACACGCACCCCGGCCAGCGAGAGGCCGGCGAGCAGCAGCGCGAGCCGCAGCGGCCAGGCGTCCAGCAGGCGGCGGTTGCGCGCGTCCCACGCCGCGCAGTGCGCAGACAGACAGACAGACAGACACGCACCCCGGCTAGCGAGAGGCCGGCGAGCAGCAGCGCGAGCCGCAGCGGCCAGGCGTCCAGCAGGCGGCGGTTGCGCGCGTCCCACGCCGCGCAGTGCGCAGACAGACAGACAGACAGACACGCACCCCGGCCAGCGAGAGGCCGGCGAGCAGCAGCGCGAGCCGCAGCGGCCAGGCGTCCAGCAGGCGGCGGTTGCGCGCGTCCCACGCCGCGCAGTGCGCAGACAGACAGACACGCACCCCGGCCAGCGAGAGGCCGGCGAGCAGCAGCGCGAGCCGCAGCGGCCAGGCGTCCAGCAGGCGGCGGTTGCGCGCGTCCCACGCCGCGCAGTGCGCAGACAGACAGACAGACAGACACGCACCCCGGCCAGCGAGAGGCCGGCGAGCAGCAGCGCGAGCCGCAGCGGCCAGGCGTCCAGCAGGCGGCGGTTGCGCGCGTCCCACGCCGCGCAGTGCGCAGACAGACAGACAGACAGACACGCACCCCGGCCAGCGAGAGGCCGGCGAGCAGCAGCGCGAGCCGCAGCGGCCAGGCGTCCAGCAGGCGGCGGTTGCGCGCGTCCCACGCCGCGCAGTTCGCTAGTGCCAGCGCCGCCGTCAGCGCCGCCTCCACGCACACCGCCTGCGACAAGTACATACCTATGATTACGCATACAGTAACTTAAGTAACCTTAAATACTTGATTAACTGATCAAAATGGGACCTTATACGATACAGCCTAAAATTCCAACTGAACTGACTCTACATGAACAATGCCAATAATAGGAAGGCTTAGCCTACAAAAATTGGGGCTGCTTACCGTAGATAGATTAGCGTAGATTTGGATACTAGTATTTCGAACGTAGGTAGAACGTACCTTAAACAGCGGCAGATCAGGGCGCGGGCGAGTGACACACATCTGCAGGACGGAGCAAGCCGGGTCCGTCTCCGGCGGCAGTAGCGCCGCGAGCGCCGCCGCGCCGACCGCCGCGCCGGCCAGTTGCGCCGCGCTGTAGAACGCCGCGCGCCGCGCGCACAGCCGCCGCGCCACCGCCGCCGCCAGCGATATCGCCGGGTTCAGCACCGCGCCCGATATGTGGTCGAAGCTCTCCGAACAAACAAGGTCGACTTTAGCTTTAGCTATAGGCTATATCGCATTGACCTTCATACACCCTCCTTTCTTGTAGGTACCTTCTTATACATTACACCTAGCGAATCGCTAGCAACTTAACCTATTTGTTTGTTTTATTTATTTATTTATTAAAACTTTAGTTGGCGTCTTTTTTAAATACAGTACAAATATATCAGGGTATAGCCGTAACGCACTTACATAGAGTATTGTATAGGTATGTTATAAGTGTCTCCAAAAAACGTTCCAGAATCAGATTTTACAAACTTCATACGAAAATCAATCCGCTGCCGCTCCGTTCGATGGAGACTCAATAATGAAGTATGTGACATAGGCTATGTCGTAGTCGTAGTGTTGTGTTACCTGCACCATGGCGAGCACTACCAGCGGGAACACGAGCGGCTGCAGCGCTGCCCCCGCCCCCGCCGCCGCCCCGCACCCCGCGCAGCCCAGCATCACAAGCAGAGCGGTGCCGAGCGCCTCGGCGGCGAGTGCGGCGCCCCACCCCGCGCCCGCCGCTCCGCACCCGCACAGCGCCACGCCGCACGACCTGCCGCCGCCGCCCCCGCCCCCCACCGCGCCGGTACTGCCGCCGCCCACGCGCCCTGGAATACAACAGACATACAACACACCACTATACACAGACTAACTTATTAAATGTACCTAACTTGATGTAAGTCAAATAAATAATTACAGTACACCCAAATTGATAATGCGCATCCAGATCTTCGTTTTCACGGAAACGCCAAAAACATAATTCTACTAAATTACGCATGAATACACTTACTTAATCGTATTAGAAAACGCTGTTTTGAAATCCGGCTAGCCGTTTTATAAAACGGCGAATTATCAAATACGGCGGCGACAGAAACATATCGTCTTCCGACATTTGGGAATACGACCGTAGTCAAACAGAGACAAGAATTGCACATTATCACTTTTGGGAGTAGGTAGGTTCTGTACGACATACAACAATGTGAGCAATTTCTAGTAAGTAATATATTCCATAAGACCTTACGCACACGGCTTGCGGTCATTTAGCCGCGACCGATCTACCGTCTGCGCCACGCCTAAGAGGTATCGGTGCAGTTTTAAACAAAGTTCCTGGAATGTATCGAAATATATCTATTTATCGGTCCATATTATTAGGGGCCCGCGGGGTCTAAGACACAGTTTTACTTAAGTACAATAAGTATAATCTAAACCTACGATCTTGTGTCCAAACATATACATTAACACTATTAGGCTTGAGTCAAATATAATAAAGAGGTAAGTTCTCACTGTTCTTGACGACCGCCACGGCTCCGTCGTCGTCGTCCGCCGCCATGCCGCCGCCGCCGCGCTGCAAGCTGCCACGAGACGAGCCGCTTCACTAGCTACCACAGCGCCTGCGCACAACGCGTCTCACTGCCTTGCCTAGGTATGTAATTAATTATATTGGGTACCTATATTACCTCTTCTTTGATTAGGTACGAAAATATAACCACCACAAGTTGAATAAAATCAAACAAACACAGGTGGTTCAGGTTTCTTAACTTAGAACGATCGACTGTCTTGTTAGCGACTTCGTTAACCATTGCTGTTTTCTTTGGGCTTGCGTTTGTTAAAGCAGCAATGGTTAACGAATTAGCTAACAAGACAATTACGAGTCGATCCTTTTTAGATAAGAAACTTGACCCCCTGGTCCTTATTTAACTGGCCAATTGGGACAAAATGTGTATTGGTACCTTTTAGTAGGTACCAACTACTCTCCCTAGGCTGAACAGTGTGATACTGAGCGCAAAAACAAAATGTGTCATAGTAGGCAAAGTGTTTATACTTACTGTAGATGTCGTCGGTGCTAACTCCACCCGCAAACAAACCGACTCCTTTTAGGGCAGCAGATGTTACCGCAGCTCAATATTATATTATTTAGAGATCAAAGATGTCGCATTGTTGCTACAATATCAGAGGACTGATAAAAAGCGGCGGCGCGGCCCCCGTCAGACCAACTGAACATATTTACAAAACACTTTACTAATCTTTGTTATCTGATCTAGGCAGCACACACGTCGTTTACGTAGAGCAAATAGGTATTCATTGTATATTATTAGACTAGAGGCTGCCCCGCGGTTTTTATCGCGCAGATTTCTCATAAACACAAAATTCCCGTTTTTTCCCGTTCCCGTGGGAATTTCGGGAAATCCCTTCTTAGTCCTCACCTACACTCCCTAAGGAACCTACATGCAAAATTTCAGCCCGCTACGGCCAGTAGTTTCGGCTCTGCGTTGTCTGTCAGTCAGTCAGTAACGGAAGAGTTTTATATATATTGATAGTTACAAGACCGTAATTTGAGGAGAAATCATAATTAGGTATTTCTTAACATCATTTAACATTTATCGGCTAGGCACTGCCAGACAACAGAGAAGCAGCCTTGTACACTTAGTCTAATTCACCAGAACATAAATCGCTTCTCTGGCAAAATTTTAGAAATTGAAATTTTCCTAGAAGATTTTAAATGTGATATTCTTTGTCTGACAGAAACATGGTTACAACCACACAAAATGAACTTTAGTCTCCTAGATTTTAAAGTAACAAGTGTATTTAACAGGAATCTCTCAAATGGAGGTGGTTGCCTTATATTAACTAGGAATATTAATAAAGTTAAAGAGCGAAAGGACTTTGTCAAACTTTCAGTTGAAAGCACCTGTGAGGTTGCGTGTGCAGAGCTAGACCGCTTTATAATTCTATGTGTGTACCGTCCTCCCATTTCTTCCAACTTCGATAATTTTGTAACTGCAATGGAAGACGTACTGGGTAAAGTAAGCTGTTCAAATAAAACAGTAGTCATTTGTGGAGATTTCAATGTTGACTTACTTACAGACACGACCCAAAGGACCACTCTATTAGGCCTATTCCAGTCTTTTAATTTTAAGTTTTTGTTCAACGAACCCACTAGAATAGCGGGTACGTCTGCAACTTGTTTAGATAACATAGCAATGAACGGTAATTACTTCAAAAAATCATTGTTAACTTCTTTAAGGTCAGATCATAAGGGTCTAAATGTTTTATTGTACACAGTTGAACAAGAAAAAGAAAACTCGTTAGTTTATAGGCCAATGAACCAAAGTCGTATGGAAAGATTTTATCATAGTCTTCAGATGCGCCTTGCCTTGCTGAGCTTTGAGGCAGATGATCCCAATACACTATATCAAGAGTTATTTTCCGCGATACGGATTGAATTCGATCTTATATTTAAATTCAAAAAAGTTTGCAGTAATAAAAATTCAAATTTTAGTACTTGGG
>CATOPS010000026.1:115000-135000 GCA_951802225.1 Euspilapteryx auroguttella | reverse complement strand
TAACCTAACCTAACCTAACCTAACCTAACCTAACCTAACCTAACCTAACCTAACCTAACCTAACCTAACCTAACCTAACCTAACCTAACCTAACCTAACCTAACCTAACCTAACCTAACCTAACCTAACCTAACCTAACCTAACCTAACCTAACCTAACCTAACCTAACCTAACCTAACCTAACCTAACCTAACCTAACCTAACCTAACCTAACCTAACCTAACCTAACCTAACCTAACCTAACCTAACCTAACCTAACCTAACCTAACCTAACCTAACCTAACCTAACCTAACCTAACCTAACCTAACCTAACCTAACCTAACCTAACCTAACCTAACCTAACCTAACCTAACCTAACCTAACCTAACCTAACCTAACCTAACCTAACCTAACCTAACCTAACCTAACCTAACCTAACCTAACCTAACCTAACCTAACCTAACCTAACCTAACCTAACCTAACCTAACCTAACCTAACCTAACCTAACCTAACCTAACCTAACCTAACCTAACCTAACCTAACCTAACCTAACCTAACCTAACCTAACCTAACCTAACCTAACCTAACCTAACCTAACCTAACCTAACCTAACCTAACCTAACCTAACCTAACCTAACCTAACCTAACCTAACCTAACCTAACCTAACCTAACCTAACCTAACCTAACCTAACCTAACCTAACCTAACCTAACCTAACCTAACCTAACCTAACCTAACCTAACCTAACCTAACCTAACCTAACCTAACCTAACCTAACCTAACCTAACCTAACCTAACCTAACCTAACCTAACCTAACCTAACCTAACCTAACTCTAACCTAACCTAACCTAACCTAACCTAACCTAACCTAACCTAACCTAACCTAACCTAACCTAACCTAACCTAACCTAACCTAACCTAACCTAACCTAACCTAACCTAACCTAACCTAACCTAACCTAACCTAACCTAACCTAACCTAACCTAACCTAACCTAACCTAACCTAACCTAACCTAACCTAACCTAACCTAACCTAACCTAACCTAACCTAACCTAACCTAACCTAACCTAACCTAACCTAACCTAACCTAACCTAACCTAACCTAACCTAACCTAACCTAACCTAACCTAACCTAACCTAACCTAACCTAACCTAACCTAACCTAACCTAACCTAACCTAACCTAACCTAACCTAACCTAACCTAACCTAACCTAACCTAACCTAACCTAACCTAACCTAACCTAACCTAACCTAACCTAACCTAACCTAACCTAACCTAACCTAACCTAACCTAACCTAACCTAACCTAACCTAACCTAACCTAACCTAACCTAACCTAACCTAACCTAACCTAACCTAACCTAACCTAACCTAACCTAACCTAACCTAACCTAACCTAACCTAACCTAACCTAACCTAACCTAACCTAACCTAACCTAACCTAACCTAACCTAACCTAACCTAACCTAACCTAACCTAACCTAACCTAACCTAACCTAACCTAACCTAACCTAACCTAACCTAACCTAACCTAACCTAACCTAACCTAACCTAACCTAACCTAACCTAACCTAACCTAACCTAACCTAACCTAACCTAACCTAACCTAACCTAACCTAACCTAACCTAACCTAACCTAACCTAACCTAACCTAACCTAACCTAACCTAACCTAACCTAACCTAACCTAACCTAACCTAACCTAACCTAACCTAACCTAACCTAACCTAACCTAACCTAACCTAACCTAACCTAACCTAACCTAACCTAACCTAACCTAACCTAACCTAACCTAACCTAACCTAACCTAACCTAACCTAACCTAACCTAACCTAACCTAACCTAACCTAACCTAACCTAACCTAACCTAACCTAACCTAACCTAACCTAACCTAACCTAACCTAACCTAACCTAACCTAACCTAACCTAACCTAACCTAACCTAACCTAACCTAACCTAACCTAACCTAACCTAACCTAACCAACCTAACCTAACCTAACCTAACCTAACCTAACCTAACCTAACCTAACCTAACCTAACCTAACCTAACCTAACCTAACCTAACCTAACCTAACCTAACCTAACCTAACCTAACCTAACCTAACCTAACCTAACCTAACCTAACCTAACCTAACCTAACCTAACCTAACCTAACCTAACCTAACCTAACCTAACCTAACCTAACCTAACCTAACCTAACCTAACCTAACCTAACCTAACCTAACCTAACCTAACCTAACCTAACCTAACCTAACCTAACCTAACCTAACCTAACCTAACCTAACCTAACCTAACCTAACCTAACCTAACCTAACCTAACCTAACCTAACCTAACCTAACCTAACCTAACCTAACCTAACCTAACCTAACCTAACCTAACCTAACCTAACCTAACCTAACCTAACCTAACCTAACCTAACCTAACCTAACCTAACCTAACCTAACCTAACCTAACCTAACCTAACCTAACCTAACCTAACCTAACCTAACCTAACCTAACCTAACCTAACCTAACCTAACCTAACCTAACCTAACCTAACCTAACCTAACCTAACCTAACCTAACCTAACCTAACCTAACCTAACCTAACCTAACCTAACCTAACCTAACCTAACCTAACCTAACCTAACCTAACCTAACCTAACCTAACCTAACCTAACCTAACCTAACCTAACCTAACCTAACCTAACCTAACCTAACCTAACCTAACCTAACCTAACCTAACCTAACCTAACCTAACCTAACCTAACCTAACCTAACCTAACCTAACCTAACCTAACCTAACCTAACCTAACCTAACCTAACCTAACCTAACCTAACCTAACCTAACCTAACCTAACCTAACCTAACCTAACCTAACCTAACCTAACCTAACCTAACCTAACCTAACCTAACCTAACCTAACCTAACCTAACCTAACCTAACCTAACCTAACCTAACCTAACCTAACCTAACCTAACCTAACCTAACCTAACCTAACCTAACCTAACCTAACCTAACCTAACCTAACCTAACCTAACCTAACCTAACCTAACCTAACCTAACCTAACCTAACCTAACCTAACCTAACCTAACCTAACCTAACCTAACCTAACCTAACCTAACCTAACCTAACCTAACCTAACCTAACCTAACCTAACCTAACCTAACCTAACCTAACCTAACCTAACCTAACCTAACCTAACCTAACCTAACCTAACCTAACCTAACCTAACCTAACCTAACCTAACCTAACCTAACCTAACCTAACCTAACCTAACCTAACCTAACCTAACCTAACCTAACCTAACCTAACCTAACCTAACCTAACCTAACCTAACCTAACCTAACCTAACCTAACCTAACCTAACCTAACCTAACCTAACCTAACCTAACCTAACCTAACCTAACCTAACCTAACCTAACCTAACCTAACCTAACCTAACCTAACCTAACCTAACCTAACCTAACCTAACCTAACCTAACCTAACCTAACCTAACCTAACCTAACCTAACCTAACCTAACCTAACCTAACCTAACCTAACCTAACCTAACCTAACCTAACCTAACCTAACCTTAACCTAACCTAACCTAACCTAACCTAACCTAACCTAACCTAACCTAACCTAACCTAACCTAACCTAACCTAACCTAACCTAACCTAACCTAACCTAACCTAACCTAACCTAACCTAACCTAACCTAACCTAACCTAACCTAACCTAACCTAACCTAACCTAACCTAACCTAACCTAACCTAACCTAACCTAACCTAACCTAACCTAACCTAACCTAACCTAACCTAACCTAACCTAACCTAACCTAACCTAACCTAACCTAACCTAACCTAACCTAACCTAACCTAACCTAACCTAACCTAACCTAACCTAACCTAACCTAACCTAACCTAACCTAACCTAACCTAACCTAACCTAACCTAACCTAACCTAACCTAACCTAACCTAACCTAACCTAACCTAACCTAACCTAACCTAACCTAACCTAACCTAACCTAACCTAACCTAACCTAACCTAACCTAACCTAACCTAACCTAACCTAACCTAACCTAACCTAACCTAACCTAACCTAACCTAACCTAACCTAACCTAACCTAACCTAACCTAACCTAACCTAACCTAACCTAACCTAACCTAACCTAACCTAACCTAACCTAACCTAACCTAACCTAACCTAACCTAACCTAACCTAACCTAACCTAACCTAACCTAACCTAACCTAACCTAACCTAACCTAACCTAACCTAACCTAACCTAACCTAACCTAACCTAACCTAACCTATTTTTTTTTTTTTTTTTTTTTTTTTTTTTTTTTTTAAGGCGGGGAAACTCCTAACGAGTACCCTGCGACCCCGGGGGGAGTCGCAGGGTTATGTGGGGTTCGCACCCACTAAAACCCCGCCGGTGTCCATCTCGGCTGTTGGCAAGGGGGTCACGGGTGATCTTTCGATCGTTATGTTCAACTCCGCGACCCCCTCCAGCACTGGCTATAAGCCTCTTCGCGGGGGGACAAGTGATAGTCCCCCCTGAGCACGGATGGCTCTTCCTACATTTGACGGCGGAATCGGGACACCGCGTTCCGCCTTCCTTCTCGGGGCCGTTATATGACTACACGAGGCCCCCGCCTCGTGCACCCAACGACCCCGGGGTCCCCTCTTAGTCGCCTCTTACGACAGGCAGGGGATACCTCAGTCCTATTCTTCGGCCCGGTACTGCAGGGCGTACGGCGGCGCTTCATGGCCTCGCGCCGCCGCGGCGACGAACTCGCCGTCTGGCCGGGTTCGCCGCCTCTCTTTCTCGTTCGGCCGTCTCCTTTGCGAGCATGACTGCTTCGCAGAAGGAGACGGCCGCCATCCATGCCTCTCTGCTGCCGACCATGGCTCGCACCACAGCCGGCAGGGAGAGGTCAATCCCAATGACGGTCTGGAGGACCGCGCGTTCAGTCACCCAGGCTGGGCACACCTCTAGGGTGTGCTGGGCCGTATCCTCGGGGCAATCGCAGTGGTGGCACCCAGGGGTCTGTTCGCGTCCTAGCATCGCCAGGTAACTCCCGAAGCAACCATGCCCCGAGAGCACCTGGGTCAGTCGGAAGCTAAGAGCCCCGTGGCGCCGATGCAGCCACTGCTCCAGGACGGGGAGTATAGCCTCCACCGTCCTGTGCCCCGCGCTCGGCCTTCCCAGCCTGAGCGCCCAAGCCTCCTCAGCTGCGGTTTCGGCCTCCTGTCGGCGTGCAATTACTTCGCGCGGAGTTGGCCAGTGGCCCCTCGCACGCGCCTCCTCGCGCCAGTTGTACGCGGCAGCGAGGGTCCTCGCGTCGAGGTCCCACGGCAAACTCCGCGCCATGAGGCATGCCGCCTCGCGGGAGATCGTGCGGTATCCGCGCGCGATCCGGACGGCCATGATTCGCTGGGCTCGCCCCAGCGCCACCTCGTTGTGGCCGTCCAGTGCCGGCGCCCAGATTGGGGCGCCGTACATGGCAATGGACCGCACGATCCCCGCATATAACTGCCGACAGAAGGCCGTTGGCCCTCCCAGATTGGGCAGCAGCCTGCTAAGCGCTGCTGCCGCCACGAGCAACCTCGGTCCCAGGCGCTCAAAGTGAGCGCGGAACGTCCACCTGCCGTCGAGGACCAACCCCAAGTACTTCAGGGTGGATTCGACGGCAATGGGCTCCCCGCCCACGATGATGGGTGTAGCCGCAGGGGGAGGATTCCTCGCCCCGTGGAACCACATCGCCTGGGACTTGTGGAGGGCCACCTCCAGACCGACCATTCTTATTCTGCGCACCACGTGCGCGACACCAGCGGTTGCGATGATCGCAGTCTCCCTGTAATCCCCGCCTCGAGTTGTCACCAGGGTGTCGTCTGCATAGCAGGTAAGCTGGACACCCGGGAGGTTGTCTCCGCGCAGCACCCAGTCGTAGCCAAGGTTCCACAGAAGGGGGCCTAAGGCGGACCCCTGTGGAACCCCGCACGACATCGCCCGGCGGATCCAACCCTCTCGGCCAGGGTACGAGATGTACCTGTCCGAGAGGTACGACTCGAGGACGAGCCGCAAGTAGGGAGGCACCCGATGATATATCAGGGCCTCCCTGATGCAGGACCAGGGCAGGGTGTTGAAGGCGTTGGCGATGTCCAACGACACCGCCAGCACCACCCCGCCCCGTGCGATCTCCTCATCCGCTATGTCGCGCACGCGCTGCACAGCGTGCAACGTAGAGCGACAGGCGCGGAACCCAAACTGGTTCTCCGACAGATCCGGCCCAACCGACTGCAGGTGTCGGTTGATGCGGGCAGCTATCACTCGCTCGAGCAGCTTGCCCGCCTCGTCCAACAGGACGATCGGCCGGAAATCTGACGGAGCGACAGAGTCGGCGAGCCGGCCCTCCTTGCGTATGAGGACCAGCTTGCCCGTCTTCCACTGCAGAGGGAACACACCTTGTTCCATGCAGGTGGAGAACAGGCTGCGGAGTCGAGCCTCCAACAGCTCGGGCTTGAGAGAAAGGAACCAGGCCTTGGCTGGGATTCCGTCCAAGCCTGGTGCCGTCTTCTTGCCGCGGAGGCGTTCGACCGCCGCTGCCAACTCTGTCTCTGAGACCTCCTCAGGTGCTGCCAGTTCGGGTTCTGGGCCTGTCACTCCCATCGCTGGGGCCCGGTGCTCGCCCCGGACGGGGAAGAGGGCCAAGACGACGCTATCTGTCACTTGCGGCTGGAGACTCTGGGTTAGCGGAGGCTCCCAAGGCCGGAGCTTCCGCCTGGCCACTTTATATGGCCGGCCCCATGGGTCCTCGTTGAGAGTCTCCAGCAACTCCTTCCTCGCGTTCGCCTTGGCCTCAAGGATTGCCGCCCTGAGAACATGCTTGTTCTCCCGGTGCACGCCATGGAGACGGACCTCCTCGTCAACGTCTCTGCGGCGGCGACGGCGCTGCCGTTTGTACTGGCGCCACGACGCTACGCAAGCTCTACGTAGCTGCGCTAGCTCGTCGGACCACCAGTACACTTGTCGCCTGGGGCGGAGCGTTCTCACGCGAGGCATGGCCGCATCGCATACGCTGCTCATGGCCTCGCGGAACCACTCCACCTCGTCCTCGACTTCCGCAGCGCCGTCAGGCACCGGGATCCATGACTGCACCAGGGCGGCTTCCTTCAGGACTTCCCCGTCCATCTTCTTGAGGGCCCATCTCGGACCGCTCGCAACCGGGGCTGCGGCGAGTGCCGCAGAGAGGTCGTATCGGATGTATTTATGATCCGAATACGTTTCCACCTCCGACAGCACCCGCCAGCCGGTTATCTGTGGCAGCAAGGTCGGGCTCCCAAACGTCAGATCGACGATTGAGGACCCGTTGTGCCGCACACAGGTCGGCTCTGAGCCCCGGTTGATCACCGCTAGACCCGCGGCCACAGCCCACTCCATCACGGCCTCGCCGCGTGGATCCGTCCTCGGGGACCCCCACACGACGCTTTTGGCGTTGAGGTCCCCTGCGACCAGCACGCGGCGAGCGTTGCTCCGCAGGACCAACGCCTCCAGCTCCGCGAGGAAGGGCTCGAAGTCCTGCATTGGACGCCGGGGGGGGAAGTACACACTAACTAGTAACATCTCCCCCAGCATGCAGGAAACGAAGCCCTCTCCTCGCGTGATGCTCTCCGCTCGGAGCACGTGGTCCGCGGAGGGACGGACGGCTATGGCCGCTCGTCCTGAGCGGTCCGAGATCCAGCCCTCAGGAATGTAAAGTGGCTCAGCCACCACCGCGACGTGTATGGACCACTGCGCCAGGCTCTGCATGAAGAGGTCATGTGCCGTAGCGCAGTGGTTCAGATTCGCCTGCAGTATTCGGGTGGCCATTAATGTGACGGCGATGTCACATCCATGGCCACCTCACTGGCGGTGGTGGCAGGCCGAGGGGGAGCACCGGGCCCCTTCCCCCTTCCCTTCCCCTTCTGCTTAACCTAACCTAACCTTTTTTTTTTTTTTTTTTTTTTTTTTTTTTTTTTTTTTTAAGGCGGGGAAACTCCTAACGAGTACCCTGCGACCCCGGGGGGAGTCGCAGGGTTATGTGGGGTTCGCACCCACTAAAACCCCGCCGGTGTCCATCTCGGCTGTTGGCAAGGGGGTCACGGGTGATCTTTCGATCGTTATGTTCAACTCCGCGACCCCCTCCAGCACTGGCTGTTTAGCCTCTTCACGGGGGGACAAGTGATGGTAGTCCCCCCCTGAGCGCGGAAGGCTCTTCCTACACTCGACGACGGAATCGGGACACCGCGTTCCGCCGTCCTTCTCGGGGCCGTTATATGACTACACGAGGCCCCCGCCTCGTGCACCCAACGACCCCGGGGTCCCCTCTTAGTCGCCTCTTACGACAGGCAGGGGATACCTCAGTCCTATTCTTCGGCCCGGTACTGCAGGGCGTGCGGCGGCGCTTCATGGCCTCGCGCCGCCGCGGCGACGAACTCGCCGTCTGGCCGGGTTCGCCGCCTCTCGTTCTCGTTCGGCCGTCTCCTTTGCAAGCATGACTGCTTCGCAGAAGGAGACGGCCGCCGTCCATGCCTCTCTGCTGCCGACCATGGCTCGCACCACAGCCGGCAGGGAGAGGTCCATCCCGATGGCGGTCTGGAGGACCGCGCGTTCAGTCACCCAGGCTGGGCACACCTCTAGGGTGTGCTGGGCCGTATCTTCGGGGCAATCGCAGTGGTGGCACCCAGGGGTCTGTTCGCGTCCTAGCATCGCCAGGTAACTCCCGAAGCAACCATGCCCCGAGAGCACCTGGGTCAGTCGGAAGCTAAGAGCCCCGTGGTGCCGATGCAGCCACTGCTCCAGGACGGGGAGTATAGCCTCCACCGTCCTGTGCCCCGCGCTCGGCCTTCCCAGCCTGAGCGCCCAAGCCTCCTCAGCTGCGGTTTCGGCCTCCTGTCGGCGTGCAATCACTTCGCGCGGAGTTGGCCAATGGCCCCTCGCACGCGCCTCCTCGCGCCAGTTGTACGCGGCAGCGAGGGTCCTCGCGTCGAGGTCCCACGGCAAACTCCGCGCCATGAGGCATGCCGCCTCGCGGGAGATCGTGCGGTATCCGCGCGCGATCCGGACGGCCATGATTCGCTGGGCTCGTCCCAGCGCCACCTCGTTGCGGCCGTCCAGTGCCGGCGCCCAGATAGGGGCACCGTACATGGCGATGGACCGCACAATCCCCGCATATAACTGCCGACAGAAGGCCGTTGGCCCTCCCAGGTTGGGCAGCAGCCTACTCAGCGCTGCCGCCGCCACGAGCAACCTCGGTCCCAGGCGCTCAAAGTGAGCGCGGAACGTCCACCTGCCGTCGAGGACCAACCCCAAGTACTTCAGGGTGGATTCGACGGCAATGGGCTCCCCGCCCACGATGATGGGTGTGGCCGCAGGGGGAGGATTCCTCGCCCCGTGGAACCACATCGCCTGGGACTTGTGGAGGGCCACCTCCAGACCGACCATTCTTATCCTCCGCACCACGTGCGCGACACCAGCAGTCGCGATGATCGCGGTCTCTCTGTAATCTCCTCCTCGAGTCGTCACCAGGGTGTCGTCTGCATAGCAAGTGAGCTCGACACCCGGGAGGTTGGCTCCGCGCAGCACCCAGTCGTAGCCGAGGTTCCACAGAAGGGGGCCAAGAACGGACCCCTGCGGAACCCCGCACGTCATCGCCCGGCGGACCCAACCCTCTCGGCCAGGGTACGAGATGTACCTGTCCGAGAGGTACGACTCGAGGACGAGCCGCAAGTAGGGAGGCACCCGGTGGTGTACTAGGGCCTCCCTGATGCAGGACCAGGGCAGGGTGTTGAACGCGTTGGCGATGTCCAACGACACCGCCAGCACTACCCCGCCCCTCGCGATCTCCTCGTCTGCGATGTCGCGCACGCGTTGCACTGCGTGCAACGTTGAGCGACAGGCGCGAAACCCGAACTGGTTCTCCGACAGATCCGGCCCAACCGACTGGAGATGTCGGTTGATGCGGGCAGCTATCACTCGCTCGAGCAGCTTGCCCGCCTCGTCCAACAGGACGATCGGCCGGAAATCTGACGGAGCGACAGAGTCGGCGAGCCGGCCCTCCTTTCTGATGAGGACCAGCTTGCCCGTTTTCCACTGCAGAGGGAACACACCTTGTTCCATGCAGGTGGAGAACAGGCTGCGGAGCCGAATCTCCAACGCCTCTGGCTTCAACGACAGCAACCAGGCCTTGGCTGGAATCCCATCCAAGCCTGGTGCCGTCTTTTTGCCGCGGAGGCGCTCGGCCGCCGCTGCCAACTCTGTCTCTGAGACTTCCTCAGGTAATTCCCGTTCGGGCTCTGGGCCTGTCGCTCCCATTGCTGGGGCCCGGTGCTCCCCTCGGACGGGGAAGAGGGCCAAGACGACGCTTTCTGTAACTTGCGGCTGGAGACTCTGGGTCAGCGGAGGCTCCCATGGTCGGAGCTTCCGCCTGGCCACTTTATATGGCCGGCCCCAGGGATCCTCGTTGAGAGTCTCCAGCAACTCCTTCCTCGCGTTCGCCTTGGCCTCAAGGATTGCCGCCCTGAGAACATGCTTGTTCTCCCGGTGCACGCCATGGAGACGGACCTCCTCGTCAACGTCTCTGCGGCGGCGACGGCGCTGTCGTTTGTACTGGCGCCACGAAGCTACGCAGGCTCTACGTAGCTGCGCTAGCTCGTCGGACCACCAGTACACTTGTCGCCTGGGGCGGAGCGTCCTCACGCGAGGCATTGCAGCGTCACAAACGCTGGTCATGGCCTCGCGGAACCACTCCACCTCGTCCTCGACTTCCGCAGCGCCGTCAGGCACCGGGATCCACGACTGCACCAGGGCGGCTTCCTTCAGGATTTCCCCGTCCATCTTCTTGAGGGCCCATCTCGGACCGCTCGCAACCGGGGCTGCGGCGAGTGCCGCGGAGAGGTCGTATCGGATGTATTTGTGATCCGAATACGTTTCCACCTCCGACAGCACCCGCCAGCCGGTTATCTGTGGCAGCAAGGTCGGGCTCCCAAACGTCAGATCGACGATTGAGGACCCGTTGTGCCGCACACAGGTCGGCTCTGAGCCCCGGTTGGTCACCGCTAGGCCAGCAGCCACAGCCCACTCCATCACGGCCTCGCCGCGTGGATCCGTCCTCGGGGACCCCCACACAACACTCTTGGCGTTGAAGTCCCCTGCGACCAGCACGCGACGGGCGTTGCTCCGCAGAACCAGCGCCTCCAGCTCCGCGAGGAAGGGCTCGAAGTCCTGCATTGGACGCCGGGGGGGGAAGTATACACTGACTAGTAGCATCTCCCCCAGCATGCAGGAAACGAAGCCCTCTCCCCGCGTGATGTTCTCCGCTCGGAGCACGTGGTCCGCGGAGGGACGGACGGCTATGGCCGCACGGCCTGAGCGGTCCGAGATCCAGCCCTCAGGTATGTAGAGTGGCTCAGCCACCACCGCGACGTGTATGGACCACTGCGCCAGGCTCTGCATGAAGAGATCATGTGCCGTAGCGCAGTGGTTCAGATTCGCCTGCAGTATTCGGGTGGCCATTAATGTGACGGTGGTGTCACATCCATGGCCACCTCACTGGCGGTGGTGGCAGGCCGAGGGGGAGCACCGGGCCCCTTCCCCCTTCCCTTTCCTTTCTTAGCTGCACTTTTGCAGCTGCCGCTGCCGAGACTGTGCGAGGCGAGCGCGCCGCTCGCCTGACAGAGCGGACAACTCACCTCGCCTTGGCACATGCGGGCAATGTGCCCAGCTTGTCCGCAGCGGTAGCAGAGCCCGCTGCGGTCCGTCTCGGAGCGGCAATCCACCCTGAGGTGCCCGGTCTCCAGGCACCGGAAGCAGCGCCTTTCGCGTCTTGGGAGGAGCCGGACTCGGACGACACTCCATCCGAGTTTTAGCTTCCCGGTCGATGCGAGCTTCTTCGCTGCCTCCACCGGGCAGCGAACCCACACCGACCCCAGACCCCTCTCGTACGCGATGCGCCCCACTTGGACTTCGTCAGCCCTGCATCCCCCGCTAGCTGCGACTGCAGCTGCGGTTTCCTCAGGGGTGACGGAGTCATCCAAGTCTGTGAGGCGCATCTCTGCGCTGCTCATCGGCCTGGAGACCTTGACCGTCTCAGCTGGCAGCACCTCCCGCAGCTTGTTGGCCAGGAGGTCAGCCTTGGCCCTCGCTTCTTCCGGAGGCCCGGAGATTTCCAGGAGCCGGGCACCGGTGGCGGCCGCACGAAAGCGGACGCTCTGGATGCCCAGCTCCGCCAGGTTTACACTCCCCTTTGCAGAGGAGATGACCTGAGCGTAGGTCATCCCACTCTGCAGGGCCTCAGGGCCAAGGCTTAACGTGACCGCCGCAGTGCGGGGGGCGCGCAGCTTCTTGGCGGCACTCCTCGACTTCTCCAAGGCCGTCTGCTTCGGCCTTGGAGTAGCAGGTGCCGGGACCGGAGCAGCCCGCTCCTTGTCCCGGTTTCTCCTCTTCTTATTATTTTTCTTCTTCTTCTTCTTGCCCCCTTGCCTCGTCACCACGGTCCAGCCTTCTTCGTCGGCTGGACCAGAGGGTGGAGGAGGCACGTGGGGGGCAGAAGAAGTGCCCGCCGTTGGCTGCCAGGCGGGCGCTCGGGGCACCGGGGCTGCTTTGGGCGCCGGGGCTGCTCGAGGGGCCGGTGGGGTCCCACGAGTGGCCGCGGCCGTTTTGCCCTTCGGGGTTGCTCGAGGGGCCGGGGCCGCTCGAGTTGCTGGAGCCGAGGGGGCTCTGTCCGACGCTAGTGGCGGCCGAGGACGTTGGGCCGGGAGGAGGCGCTCATCCAAAGCCTCCAGGCGTGCGTTCATCATGGTCCCAAGCTGGACCATGATGTCACGCTTTATCTCCTCCAGGTTGAGGGCGGGAACTCCAGTACGGAGCTCCTCCACCTCTCTTCGGAGGAGGGCCACTTCGCCGTGGAGGCTTCTTGACTCCTCCCGGGCTGCCTTCGCCTCCCCCTTGAGGCGAGCATTTTCTGCAGCGAGCAGACGGCTCTCCTCAGAGGAGGTCCGTTTGGTGAGCTCCTCAGTCCTCCTCAGTATGTTAGCCGAGGCATTCTTAAGGGCCTTGGCGCAGGTTCCCTTAAGATTGCCCGACTTGGCCGCCACGTCTCGGACCACCGAAATATCCTCCTGGATTTTCATCCGGAGGTCTTCAGTGGTCTGCCCCTCGACATCGTCGACGAGGTCCCCCACCACTCGAGGGCGCAGCGAGTTGTAACGCTCGCAGCGCTCCTCTATGTCGGCCGTCTCGCGCCGCCGGAACTCCTCCCGAGTCTTCTCCTTCTCGGCCGCTCTCGCCACTTCGAGGAGCTTCTTGGCCTCGGCGCGTGCGCGGCTGACGCCAATGGCCTTCCCCGTGGTGGGGGGTCTCCCTCGGCCCCGCTTCGGTGGGCAGCTCAGGCCCAGGCCCACCGTTTGGAACCCCGACACCGAGCTGGTGTCGGAGTCCGAGGTCCGCTTCCGGCTCAGGGACCGGTCGCGGGAGTCGGAGGATCCGATGGTCACCATCGAGGCGACAGAACCACCGGATCCACTCCTTCTACGCGGGGAGATCCGTATCGAAGGATACGGATCCCCGTCTTCCGTAGGAGCGCGCTTCAGGGCGCGCCCCGTCCGCCTCGGACCGTCGGTCCCACTAGGGGCCGCGACGGTCGTCGCCTCTTCCACCGCTGCGCCGGGTTGGTCACTAGGACCAGCCTGGCCTCCCTCTTCCTTCTTTTTATTTTTATTTAAATTTGGTTTAATTGGTTCCATTGTAAGTCCCACGAGTAATTAAACATTATAACAGAAACCCTCAATCACCCAGGGGTTCGGGCTTCCCCTGGGGTGGCCGCTAATGACTGGTGTACCCTCCAGCCGCTCTTGCGAGCATCCACACGCCGCGCGAGGCCCCGTAGGGCGCCCCAGCGTGTGGAGTTGGGGATTTTTATAGAGGTTGTCTCCTCGCGGTCCGGCCAATTAAGGCAAGACCCTCGGTTCTGGAGAAGCCGCGAGACGTGACCACGACACTTCCTACCAGAGTTACGAGTTGCGGACGGGGGCGTGAGAAACGAGATGTTTCCCACGCCTGCTCGACGGCAGTGCGAGTGCACGCCGAGCCCATCCCGACTCGTCCGAAGACTCTCTCTGATGGAGCAGAGAGAGCTCGGAGAGTCTTGTCTCCGGAGATAGGGCCTCCAGAGACAACTGCCACCTCAGTCGTCAGATTGTTAGCCACCGGACGATCACACCAAACGGGAAACGAAAAGTGTGATCGCCCGCTGTTGCCCGGGGTGCACCACGTGGAGGTCAATCTGAACCGCACCCCAACCTAACCTAACCTAACCTAACCTAACCTAACCTAACCTAACCTAACCAACCCCTTTTTCGAATAGAACCTTTTGAACTATCCTCACGAATTTTTGCACATCGTCTTCTACTGCTCCCCCGATAATTACCAGCTATTTACTTTCAATTTTTAACTTTCCGTTTGTATGGGCCGTTGTATGGCAAATTTTTAACTTTCCAAAATCTTATTAAATTCATTAAAATTCCATTTTTGCATTTAAATTCAATCTTTCACCTTCATAATTATCTGTTCCACTCCCCCCTCACTTCCCAAAACTTCTTTTCGAATTAGCTATCACCGAAAATTTTCTAAGTCCATATTTTTAGTTTTTATTTCTAAGTTTTCAGCACATAGTTTTAATTACATCTAGGGTTTCTTAACACCCTATCTCTCTTTTATCTTCATTTTGTACATGTTTTCTTTCATTTTATTCAACTTTTGTAAATATAATTAGTCATTTTTAAATCTTTAACTTCTTCCAAAAAATTTTGAAATTTCTAAAATTTCAAAATTTTACCCCCCCTTTTTATTATTCCAATCTACTTTATAATTCCACCACATACCACGGTGCGAATAAAATTGTTCCCAATAGCGCAGTTAATTTTTTATTAATAAATTTCATTTGTCAAAAAGTGTTTAACACCCCTAAAAATTATTAAATATTAACTTAAATTCATAATTCTTTGCACATTATCCTCATTTGATCCGGCGGTCATTTTGATATCTCATTTGTCCAGCCAAGACATCCCATTCAGTTTTTAATATACCCCACTTGTAAAAATTTCACTCATTTTTAATTTTTAGAATTTTTAGTTTTATTTCAAAATAGTTTTTAATATTTGCTTCTTAGTTCATTAAGACCTCAAATTAAAAGTTTGACAATTTTAAATTTTCATACTTTTTAACACCGACCATTTTTCTGAAAATAAAAAGTCGGAAAATCCCAAAAATTTTATCATTTCAATCTATCAGATACTACCCCAATACACACCCATAAGAATAAAATTGATCAAAACCCGATACTTAAGATTTTATTCAAAATTTTCATATTTCAAAACAGGTTTTTGAACCTTAAAAATTTTAAAACATAACTTTAAAATTCTCACAATTTGTAACGTACTTACCATAATTGCGGCGGTCATTTTGACACCCAATTCACCACTCTTGTAAAGATATAAAAATTCATACTCAATACTTTAGTCCGAAAATTCGCAGAATTTTAAAAATTTTACTTACCTCAGATAAAGTCCCAGTTCCTTGTCCGCTCCCTTCTCCTTCCTTGTCCCTGTAAAGAAAATAAATATAAAAGTTTTAGTCACTCACAATAATAAGTTATACACACACATAAAAAAAAAAAAAAAACTTAAAAACTAAAATAAAATAACTTACACCTAAAAACTTACCTCTAATACCACTAATGGGTAGATCAGGGCTTGTCCGGCCCTAATCACACCCAACCATGATAAAAATGGACTCTAGTCTAGCCATATCCCCCTTAGGATCATCCCTCAACCTAGTACTATCGGATGACGAATATACTTCGGCATCATCGACCAACGGTGACTTTGCGCCAAACGACCTCAGTAAAGAAGTGGTAAAAACCACCAAGTTCATCCTCAGCAAAATAACAGAAGGCAAGAGCCTTACAAAATCAAATAAAGAAGCCATAATAAAAGCAGTCAAAGAACTGCAAGATATCGCCTCTAATCTAAAAGGAACCACATTTATTCCTGCCCAACAAGTTGCCTTAGACGACAGCACCATCTCTGTCATTAAAACTACCATTAAAGAAGAGATCCAAAAGCAGATCTCAAATCACCTACCTAAAATCCAGCAGAAGTCATCCTTCGCAGAAGCTGCTAAGTCCACTAAAAAACCAACTCCCCCTGCCACTTTACCAACCACTAAACCAGCAATAATAATAACCTCCAAAGCTCCTGTCACCAGCAACTCTGAAACACTCCAGCACTGGAATAAAAGTGTGTCTTTTAAAGACACAACGTTCGCACCCGCGGGAGTTAAGTTTGTGTCAAACAACAAAATCAGAGTAGAGTTCGACACTGAAATCCAAAGAGAAACAGCGTTGAATAAAGCCAACCAACCCAACTCAAACGTCTCAGCTGAGCAATCTAAAAAACTCCAACCTTCGTTCATACTTAAAGGTATTACTAACTCCATCCCCACTGAAGAGCTCACTGACATTATAATTAGTCAGAACGAAAATATAAAAACTAATTTCAAGAAAGAAGACATCCACTTTCAGTTTAAAAGGTCTAACAAGAATAAAACCTTATACAACGCCGTCTTCAGAACCACACCCGCCTGTTGGCGAGAAATAATCAAGACAGGTCGCATAAACGTCGAGCATCAGCGCGTGCACGCCGAGGAGTACGTCTCCCTCCTGCAGTGTTACGACTGCCTGCAGTTCGGACACACAAGGAAGACGTGCACCATCAAGGAACACGCTTGCTCCCACTGTGCATCTGAAACACACATATTCAAAGATTGTCCGTCAAAATCCAACCCTCCTAAGTGTTTGAATTGCATACACCACGCACAAAAAAATAACACAGAAAACCCCAGGCTTAACCACTCTGCAACTTCTACGTCCTGCCCCAGACATATTCTTATTACAAACAAAATCAAAAATAAAACAGACTATGGACAATAGAAATAGTGATATTACAGATAGAAATCACAGCAAAAACACTAAACTTAAAGCAATTCAAATTAACCTAAACGGAAGTCGTAATGCAACCCAGGAACTCCTCACCTATCTCAACAACGAAAAACCTGATATAGCGTTCATTCAAGAACCTTATATTAGCAACCAAAATTGCATTAAGAAGATAACAGGTTACAATGTCTACCAATTCCCCGTCAACAACAATGCACTCGTGGCAGCAATCTGCACCAAAACAGACATCGGAAGTACCTTTGGCATAACAGAACATTCCACATCCAATTTAGCTACAGTTCTCATCACCACCAAATCAGGAAACAAGATATTCTTAACTTCTATATACATAACACCCCGTACAGATCAATTACAGACCCTTAACACACTTGAGCAGTTTGTGCGAAACAACCAAGGCGCTATCCATATAATCGGCGGGGACTTTAACGCCTGGAATACAATATGGGGATCCCGCGTCAGCACTCGCCGAGGAAACAAAGTTGCTGACTTTGCCATCCTACACGATCTAAAAATCTGTAATACCGGAACCAACCCCACCTACGCAGCCGTTCGATACGGGGCTCTCAGGGAGTCTATTGTCGACTTGACACTCTGTAGCAATGTTCGGGCTGCGACTGTGCAGGACTGGGTTGTCGACCCGAACATATGCCCCACTTCGGACCATTTCGCAATAACCTTCTCGATATCTATAGGCAAAACTCAGCTGACCAGAAACAAGAAGCTTTCAACGTTCCGCTATAACACAACCACCGTGAAATGGAGTCATATAGAAAACACATTCAAATCGGAACTACAAAATAACTTACCTTTACAACCTAATATAGAAGAACTTGACACTAACAATCTAGAAATATATATACAGGAAATAACCACCAAAATACAAAAAACGTGTGACAAGATGCTTCCTCGCGCAACCAGTTTACCACAGAAAGCTCCATGGTGGAACAAAGAATTGGACGACCTGAAAAGGCGTGTCATTCAAAACCACCACAAGATAGCCAAACTTAAACAAAGATCTCTTCCGATGGATGACACCCTTGCAGAAAGAGCCCTAATCAGAAAACAGTATTCAGACGCAATATGCGACGCATCTACCAACCACTTTAAGGAATTCTGCAGCATGCAAAAACGTGACGACGTGTGGACAATAACAAATAAAATAATAAAAACGAAACCAATATCACACCCGCCTTCCATGCTCAAACTCAATGACGGAACTTATACAAACAATCCCACTGAAACTGCAGAAGCTCTACTCAAACATTTTTATCCAGATGACACAGCGGATGACACGCAAGCCCAAAGAATCATCAGAGATCAAGCATCTGAACAAATTCACACCACTGACGACCCTCCATTCACTCTTGCAGAGATATCCGAAGCTATTGACTCTATGAGTCACAAGCGAGCTCCAGGTCCCGATCATCTGACCGCGGATATATGCATGCAGGTGAATAAATGCATTCCAGACATTATTCTCCAAATAATGAATCGCTGCCTCTCTCTTAATTATTTCCCGACTTGCTGGAAAGTCTCATTAGCGAAAATCATACCAAAACCCAATAAGCAAGACCATACCGAACTGTCCGCTTTTCGGCCAATCGGACTAATAAATGTATTCGGCAAATTACTTGAAAAGCTCGTTACAAATCGTCTTAATTATCATCTTCAAATCTCTAATAATACCTCACCACACCAGTATGGCTTCAAACAGCAAACCTCCACATCTCACGCAATAACTTCCGCTCTCAACATTATTCACAATTCACTACAAAATAAAGATCACGTAATTGCTGCATCCTTAGACATTAAATCAGCTTTTGACAATGCGTGGTGGCCGGCTATAATTAAGAGACTAAGGGACGTAAATTGCCCCAGAAACATATTCAATATCTTAAAACACTATTTACAAAGCCGAAAAGTCAAAATGAACTTTGCCGACCAGAGCGTTGAAAAGACCACAAACAGAGGATGCGTCCAAGGATCTGTCTGTGGTCCAACGCTCTGGAATCTAATTCTAGACGAGCTGTTCAGTGTAGACTTACCTGAGGGCTGCCATCTTCAGGCATACGCCGACGATGTCCTGCTTGTCTCGCACTCCAACTGCATCCAGGACCTGGAAAACAAAACAAACACAGCATTAAAAACAATCACTGAATGGGGGAAATCGGTGAAACTCGAGTTCGGCCCCACCAAGACTCAAATAATAGCATTTACTAACCAAGCTACAAAATGTAAAATACAAATAAATAACCAACCCATCCCATTTGTAAACACAATAAAATACTTAGGAATTATCATAGACAGAAAGTTAAAATTTATAAAACACACTGAATACATAATAGAAAAGGCCAAAAAATTATTCCAAAAATTGATCCTATTTGTAAAACCCACATGGGGTGTACATCCAGATAATATAAAAATCATCTACAACCATGTTATAGAACCAATAATTTGTTACAATTCTAGCATTTGGTCCACAGCTCTTAAAATCAAATATGTCCACCAGCGATTTCTATCTTTACAACGACTATTCGCAATAAAAATTATCCAAGGATTTCGAACAATCAGTACACCAGCATCTATCTCAATAGCCCAACTCACACCACTACCAGCAAAAATCCTGGCAACATCTGACAACGAAATATCTAAATTAAGAAAACAATCGAAATACCTCCCAGCTGACGTCCCCGTCGAAACACCAACCCCAATTAAAGACCTGCTACACCCAGCTATCAGACCGAAAATTATAATTGAAAATGAGACCCAAATAGACAACTCTCAAAACGTATTTAATGTATATACGGATGGCAGCAAGCATGATGAAAAAGTTGGTGCCGCATTTGTTGCTTACCATCCCAATGGCAAATCCACTACAAAGAAATTAAAACTCCACTCCTGCTGCTCGGTCTTCCAGGCCGAGCTACTAGCTATTTATCAAGCAATAACATGGACAATATCTAAACATGCATCTCCCACAATCATACACTCAG
>CATOPS010000026.1:90000-112500 GCA_951802225.1 Euspilapteryx auroguttella | reverse complement strand
ACCTAACCTAACCTAACCTAACCTAACCTAACCTAACCTAACCTAACCTAACCTAACCTAACCTAACCTAACCTAACCTAACCTAACCTAACCTAACCTAACCTAACCTAACCTAACCTAACCTAACCTAACCTAACCTAACCTAACCTAACCTAACCTAACCTAACCTAACCTAACCTAACCTAACCTAACCTAACCTAACCTAACCTAACCTAACCTAACCTAACCTAACCTAACCTAACCTAACCTAACCTAACCTAACCTAACCTAACCTAACCTAACCTAACCTAACCTAACCTAACCTAACCTAACCTAACCTAACCTAACCTAACCTAACCTAACCTAACCTAACCTAACCTAACCTAACCTAACCTAACCTAACCTAACCTAACCTAACCTAACCTAACCTAACCTAACCTAACCTAACCTAACCTAACCTAACCTAACCTAACCTAACCTAACCTAACCTAACCTAACCTAACCTAACCTAACCTAACCTAACCTAACCTAACCTAACCTAACCTAACCTAACCTAACCTAACCTAACCTAACCTAACCTAACCTAACCTAACCTAACCTAACCTAACCTAACCTAACCTAACCTAACCTAACCTAACCTAACCTAACCTAACCTAACCTAACCTAACCTAACCTAACCTAACCTAACCTAACCTAACCTAACCTAACCTAACCTAACCTAACCTAACCTAACCTAACCTAACCTAACCTAACCTAACCTAACCTAACCTAACCTAACCTAACCTAACCTAACCTAACCTAACCTAACCTAACCTAACCTAACCTAACCTAACCTAACCTAACCTAACCTAACCTAACCTAACCTAACCTAACCTAACCTAACCTAACCTAACCTAACCTAACCTAACCTAACCTAACCTAACCTAACCTAACCTAACCTAACCTAACCTAACCTAACCTAACCTAACCTAACCTAACCTAACCTAACCTAACCTAACCTAACCTAACCTAACCTAACCTAACCTAACCTAACCTAACCTAACCTAACCTAACCTAACCTAACCTAACCTAACCTAACCTAACCTAACCTAACCTAACCTAACCTAACCTAACCTAACCTAACCTAACCTAACCTAACCTAACCTAACCTAACCTAACCTAACCTAACCTAACCTAACCTAACCTAACCTAACCTAACCTAACCTAACCTAACCTAACCTAACCTAACCTAACCTAACCTAACCTAACCTAACCTAACCTAACCTAACCTAACCTAACCTAACCTAACCTAACCTAACCTAACCTAACCTAACCTAACCTAACCTAACCTAACCTAACCTAACCTAACCTAACCTAACCTAACCTAACCTAACCTAACCTAACCTAACCTAACCTAACCTAACCTAACCTAACCTAACCTAACCTAACCTAACCTAACCTAACCTAACCTAACCTAACCTAACCTAACCTAACCTAACCTAACCTAACCTAACCTAACCTAACCTAACCTAACCTAACCTAACCTAACCTAACCTAACCTAACCTAACCTAACCTAACCTAACCTAACCTAACCTAACCTAACCTAACCTAACCTAACCTAACCTAACCTAACCTAACCTAACCTAACCTAACCTAACCTAACCTAACCTAACCTAACCTAACCTAACCTAACCTAACCTAACCTAACCTAACCTAACCTAACCTAACCTAACCTAACCTAACCTAACCTAACCTAACCTAACCTAACCTAACCTAACCTAACCTAACCTAACCTAACCTAACCTAACCTAACCTAACCTAACCTAACCTAACCTAACCTAACCTAACCTAACCTAACCTAACCTAACCTAACCTAACCTAACCTAACCTAACCTAACCTAACCTAACCTAACCTAACCTAACCTAACCTAACCTAACCTAACCTAACCTAACCTAACCTAACCTAACCTAACCTAACCTAACCTAACCTAACCTAACCTAACCTAACCTAACCTAACCTAACCTAACCTAACCTAACCTAACCTAACCTAACCTAACCTAACCTAACCTAACCTAACCTAACCTAACCTAACCTAACCTAACCTAACCTAACCTAACCTAACCTAACCTAACCTAACCTAACCTAACCTAACCTAACCTAACCTAACCTAACCTAACCTAACCTAACCTAACCTAACCTAACCTAACCTAACCTAACCTAACCTAACCTAACCTAACCTAACCTAACCTAACCTAACCTAACCTAACCTAACCTAACCTAACCTAACCTAACCTAACCTAACCTAACCTAACCTAACCTAACCTAACCTAACCTAACCTAACCTAACCTAACCTAACCTAACCTAACCTAACCTAACCTAACCTAACCTAACCTAACCTAACCTAACCTAACCTAACCTAACCTAACCTAACCTAACCTAACCTAACCTAACCTAACCTAACCTAACCTAACCTAACCTAACCTAACCTAACCTAACCTAACCTAACCTAACCTAACCTAACCTAACCTAACCTAACCTAACCTAACCTAACCTAACCTAACCTAACCTAACCTAACCTAACCTAACCTAACCTAACCTAACCTAACCTAACCTAACCTAACCTAACCTAACCTAACCTAACCTAACCTAACCTAACCTAACCTAACCTAACCTAACCTAACCTAACCTAACCTAACCTAACCTAACCTAACCTAACCTAACCTAACCTAACCTAACCTAACCTAACCTAACCTAACCTAACCTAACCTAACCTAACCTAACCTAACCTAACCTAACCTAACCTAACCTAACCTAACCTAACCTAACCTAACCTAACCTAACCTAACCTAACCTAACCTAACCTAACCTAACCTAACCTAACCTAACCTAACCTAACCTAACCTAACCTAACCTAACCTAACCTAACCTAACCTAACCTAACCTAACCTAACCTAACCTAACCTAACCTAACCTAACCTAACCTAACCTAACCTAACCTTTTTTTTTTTTTTTTTTTTTTTTAAGGCGGGGAAACTCCTAACGAGTACCCTGCGACCCCGGGGGGAGTCGCAGGGTTATGTGGGGTTCGCACCCACTAAAACCCCGCCGGTGTCCATCTCGGCTGTTGGCAAGGGGGTCACGGGTGATCTTTCGATCGTTATGTTCAACTCCGCGACCCCCTCCAGCACTGGCTATAAGCCTCTTCGCGGGGGGACAAGTGGTGGTCCCCCCTGAGCACGGATGGCTCTTCCTACATTTGACGGCGGAATCGGGACACCGCGTTCCGCCGTCCTTCTCGGGGCCGTTCTATGACTACACGAGGCCCCCGCCTCGTGCACCCAACGACCCCGGGGTCCCCTCTTAGTCGCCTCTTACGACAGGCAGGGGATACCTCAGTCCTATTCTTCGGCCCGGTACTGCAGGGCGTGCGGCGGCGCTTCATGGTCTCGCGCCGCCGCGGCGACGAACTCGCCGTCTGGCCGGGTTCGCCGCCTCTCTTTCTCGTTCGGCCGTCTCCTTTGCGAGCATGACTGCTTCGCAGAAGGAGACGGCCGCCATCCATGCCTCTCTGCTGCCGACCATGGCTCGCACCACAGCCGGCAGGGAGAGGTCCATCCCAATGACGGTCTGGAGGACCGCACGTTCAGCCACCCAGGCTGGGCACACCTCTAGGGTGTGCTGGGCCGTATCTTCGGGGCAATCGCAGTGGTGGCACCCAGGGGTCTGTTCGCGTCCTAGCATCGCCAGGTAACTCCCGAAGCACCCATGCCCCGAGAGCACCTGGGTCAGTCGGAAGCTAAGAGCCCCGTGGTGCCGATGCAGCCACTGCTCCAGGACGGGGAGT
Organism: Euspilapteryx auroguttella; assembly: GCA_951802225.1. Taxonomy (NCBI): domain Eukaryota; kingdom Metazoa; phylum Arthropoda; class Insecta; order Lepidoptera; family Gracillariidae; genus Euspilapteryx; species Euspilapteryx auroguttella. Next base: position 108,695 of record CATOPS010000026.1, on the reverse strand, counting down.
ATAGCCTCCACCGTCCTGTGCCCCGCGCTCGGCCTTCCCAGCCTGAGCGCCCAAGCCTCCTCAGCTGCGGTTTCGGCCTCCTGTCGGCGTGCAATCACTTCGCGCGGAGTTGGCCAATGGCCCCTCGCACGCGCCTCCTCGCGCCAGTTGTACGCGGCAGCGAGGGTCCTCGCGTCGAGGTCCCACGGCAAACTCCGCGCCATGAGGCATGCCGCCTCGCGGGAGATCGTGCGGTATCCGCGCGCGATCCGGACGGCCATGATTCGCTGGGCTCGCCCCAGCGCCACCTCGTTGTGGCCGTCCAGTGCCGGCGCCCAGATTGGGGCGCCGTACATGGCAATGGACCGCACGATCCCCGCATATAACTGCCGACAGAAGGCCGTTGGCCCTCCCAGATTGGGCAGCAGCCTGCTAAGCGCTGCTGCCGCCACGAGCAACCTCGGTCCCAGGCGCTCAAAGTGAGCGCGGAACGTCCACCTGCCGTCGAGGACCAACCCCAAGTACTTCAGGGTGGATTCGACGGCAATGGGCTCCCCGCCCACGATGATGGGTGTAGCCGCAGGGGGAGGATTCCTCGCCCCGTGGAACCACATCGCCTGGGACTTGTGGAGGGCCACCTCCAGACCGACCATTCTTATTCTGCGCACCACGTGCGCGACACCAGCGGTTGCGATGATCGCAGTCTCCCTGTAATCCCCGCCTCGAGTCGTCACCAGGGTGTCGTCTGCATAGCAGGTAAGCTGGACACCCGGGAGGTTGTCTCCGCGCAGCACCCAGTCGTAGCCAAGGTTCCACAGAAGGGGGCCTAAGACGGACCCCTGTGGAACCCCGCACGACATCGCCCGGCGGATCCAACCCTCTCGGCCAGGGTACGAGATGTACCTGTCCGAGAGGTACGACTCGAGGACGAGCCGCAAGTAGGGAGGCACCCGATGATATATCAGGGCCTCCCTGATGCAGGACCAGGGCAGGGTGTTGAAGGCGTTGGCGATGTCCAACGACACCGCCAGCACCACCCCGCCCCGTGCGATCTCCTCATCCGCTATGTCGCGCACGCGCTGCACAGCGTGCAACGTAGAGCGACAGGCGCGGAACCCAAACTGGTTCTCCGACAGATCCGGCCCAACCGACTGCAGGTGTCGGTTGATGCGGGCAGCTATCACTCGCTCGAGCAGCTTGCCCGCCTCGTCCAACAGGACGATCGGCCGGAAATCTGACGGAGCGACAGAGTCGGCGAGCCGGCCCTCCTTGCGTATGAGGACCAGCTTGCCCGTCTTCCACTGCAGAGGGAACACACCTTGTTCCATGCAGGTGGAGAACAGGCTGCGGAGTCGAGCCTCCAACAGCTCGGGCTTGAGAGAAAGGAACCAGGCCTTGGCTGGGATTCCGTCCAAGCCTGGTGCCGTCTTCTTGCCGCGGAGGCGTTCGACCGCCACTGCCAACTCTGTCTCTGAGACCTCCTCAGGTGCTGCCAGTTCGGGTTCTGGGCCTGTCACTCCCATCGCTGGGGCCCGGTGCTCGCCCCGGACGGGGAAGAGGGCCAAGACGACGCTATCTGTCACTTGCGGCTGGAGACTCTGGGTTAGCGGAGGCTCCCAAGGCCGGAGCTTCCGCCTGGCCACTTTATATGGCCGGCCCCAGGGATCCTCGTTGAGAGTCTCCAGCAACTCCTTCCTCGCGTTCGCCTTGGCCTCAAGGATTGCCGCCCTGAGAACATGCTTGTTCTCCCGGTGCACGCCATGGAGACGGACCTCCTCGTCAACGTCTCTGCGGCGGCGACGGCGCTGCCGTTTGTACTGGCGCCACGACGCTACGCAAGCTCTACGTAGCTGCGCTAGCTCGTCGGACCACCAGTACACTTGTCGCCTGGGGCGGAGCGTTCTCACGCGAGGCATGGCCGCATCGCACACGCTGCTCATGGCCTCGCGGAACCACTCCACCTCGTCCTCGACTTCCGCAGCGCCGTCAGGCACCGGGATCCATGACTGCACCAGGGCGGCTTCCTTCAGGACTTCCCCGTCCATCTTCCTGAGGGCCCATCTCGGACCGCTCGCAACCGGGGCTGCGGCGAGTGCCGCGGAGAGGTCGTATCGGATGTATTTGTGGTCCGAATACGTTTCCACCTCCGACAGCACCCGCCAGCCGGTTATCTGTGGCAGCAAGGTCGGGCTCCCAAACGTCAGATCGACGATTGAGGACCCGTTGTGCCGCACACAGGTCGGCTCTGAGCCCCGGTTGATCACCGCTAAGCCCGCGGCCACAGCCCACTCCATCACGGCCTCGCCGCGTGGATCCGTCCTCGGGGACCCCCACACGACGCTTTTGGAGTTGAGGTCCCCTGCGACCAGCACGCGGCGAGCGTTGCTCCGCAGGACCAACGCCTCCAGCTCCGCGAGGAAGGGCTCGAAGTCCTGCATTGGACGCCGGGGGGGGAAGTACACGCTAACGAGTAGCATCTCCCCCAGCATGCAGGAAACGAAGCCCTCTCCCCGCGTGATGTTTTCCGCTCGGAGCACGTGGTCCGCGGAGGGACGGACGGCTATGGCCGCACGGCCTGAGCGGTCCGAAATCCAGCCCTCAGGAATGTAGAGTGGCTCAGCCACCACCGCGACGTGTATGGACCACTGCGCCAGGCTCTGCATGAAGAGATCGTGTGCCGTAGCGCAGTGGTTCAAATTCGCCTGCAGTATTCGGGTGGCCATTAATGTGACGGCGGTGTCACATCCATGGCCACCTCACTGGCGGTGGTGGCAGGCCGAGGGGGAGCACCGGGCCCCTTCCCCCTTCCCTTCTTCTGTTTGGCTGCAGTTTTGCAGCTGCCGCTGCCGAGACTATGCGAGGCGAGCGAGCCGCTCGCTTGGCAGAGCGGGCAGCTCACCTCGTTCTCGCATGTCCGGGCAATGTGCCCGGCTTGTCCGCAGCGGTAGCAGAGCCCGCTGCGGTCCGTCTCGGAGCGGCAGTCCGCTCTAAGGTGCCCGGTCTCCAGGCACCGGAAACAACGCCTTTCGCGCCTTGGGAGGAGCCGGACTCGGACGATACTCCATCCGAGTCTTAGCTTTCCGGCCAGTGCGAGCTTCCTCGCCGCCTCTACTGGGCAGCGAACCCACACCGACCCTAGGCCCCTCTCGTAGGCGATGCGCCCCACCTGGACGTCTTCCGCCCTGCATCCACCGCTAGCTGCGACTGCAGCAGCGGTTTCCGCAGGGGTCACGGAGTCGTCCAAATCCGTGAGGCGCATCTCGGCGCTGCTCATCGGCCTGGAGACCTTCACCGTCTCTGCCGGGAGCACCTCCCGCAGCCTGCTGGCCAAGAGGTCAGCCTTGGCCCTCGCATCCTCCGGAGGCCCGGAGATCTCCAGGAGCCGGGCACCAGTAGCGGCCGTGCGGAAACGGACGCTCTCAATGCCCAGCTCCGCCAGGTTTAGACTCCCTTTGGCAGAGGAGATGACCTGGGCATAGGTCATCCCGCTCTGCAAGGCCTCGGGGCCAAGGCTCATCACGACCGCCGCAGTGCGGGGGGCGCGCAGCCTCTTGGCGGCACTTTTCGACTTCTCCAAGGCCGTCTGCTTCGGCCTTGGAGTGGCAGCGGCCGGGACCGGAGCAGCCCGCTCCTTGTCCCGGTTTCGCTTCCTCTTGTTTTTCTTCTTCTTCTTCTGCTTGTTCTTGCCCCCCTGCCTCGTCACCACGGTCCAGCCTTCATCGTCGGCTGGACCAGAGGGTGGAGGAGGCACGTGGGGGGCAGAAGACGGACCTGCCGCAGGCTGCCACGCTGACTGTCGGGGGGCCGGGGCCGGGGCCGGGGTCGCCCGAGGTGCAGGAGCCGCACGGGGAGCCTTGGGTGCTCCGTTTGCTGCCGGAGCAGCACGGGGCGCCGCTGGGGCGCCGCGGGACGTCGATTGGGCCGCACGGGGGCCCGTGGCAGCCCTAGGAGCCGCGGCCGCCCGGGACAACGAAGGGGTCGCGGTGGCCCTGTCCGCAGCCAGAGGCGGCCGCGGACGTGTGGCAGGGAGGAGCCGCTCGTCTAGAGCCTCGAAGCGCGCATTCACCATGGTCCCGACTTGGACCATGATGGTGCGCATGACCTCCTCCATGTTGAGGGCGGAGCTCGTCCGGAGCTCCTCCGTCTCTCTTCGGAGGAGGGCAACTTCACCAACGAGGCTCCTTTGCTCCTCCCGAGCTGCGGTTAGTTCCCCTCTGAGGCGAGAATTGGCCGCATGAAGCAGCTGATTCTCCTCAGAGGTGGTTCGCGCCGTTAGCTCCACCGTCGATTTTTCGATGGAATACGAGGCGTTGTTAAGCGCCTTCGCCATCGTCCCCTTCAGATGTCCCGACTTCGCGGCCACCTCTCGGACCACTGCCAAGTCCTCCAGGATCCTCGCCTGGAGTTCGGCAGTGGGCCGCCCCTCGACATCATCGAGGGCCCCTGATCGGGGGCGCTTGAGGATGTAGCGCTCGCAGCGCTCCCCGACGTCTTCCGAGACGCGCAGGCGGTAGTCGCCGCGCGCCTTGGCCTGGGCAGCCGTTTCCGCCGCCCTCTGCTCTGCGAGCAGCCTCTTCGCCTCGGCGCGGGCACGGCCGACGCCAATGCCCCTCCCCGTGGTAGGAGGCCTTCCTCTGCCCCGCTTCGCAGGGGCGGGCAGTCCCAGCCCCGGACTGGAGTCCGACCCGGAGTCAGTGTCGAGAGTACGACTCTGACTCCGTTCGTGCTCGCTGGATCCAACAGATCCAACGGTGAGCATCGTCGCTATGGAACTGTTGGATCCATTACGGCTCCCGTTCCGGCTTCCGCTTCTTAGCGAGACCCGTCTCGACTGAGACGGGTCGTCACTCACGACGATCGGCGAATGACCGCCGGCCCCGTCAGGGGTTGCGACGGTCATCGCCGCTCCAACTTCTTCTTCGCCAGGTTGGCTACTAGAGCCGGCCTGGCCTCCTTCCTCCTTCTTTTTATTTGGGTTGTGTAGGGTAGAATTATTCATTGTTATTCCCACGAGTATAAACGTTTTGAACAGAAACCCTCAATCACCCAGGGGTTCGGGCTTCCCCTGGGGTGGCCGCTAATGACTGGTGTACCCTCCAGCCGCTCTTGCGAGCATCCACACGCCGCGCGAGGCCCCGTAGGGCGCCCCAGCGTGTGGAGTTGGGGATTTTTATAGAGGTTGTCTCCTCGCGGTCCGGCCAATTAAGGCAAGACCCTCGGTTCTGGAGAAGCCGCGAGACGTGACCACGACACTTCCTACCAGAGTTACGAGTTGCGGACGGGGGCGTGAGAAACGAGATGTTTCCCACGCCTGCTCGACGGCAGTGCGAGTGCACGCCGAGCCCATCCCGACTCGTCCGAAGACTCTCTCTGATGGAGCAGAGAGAGCTCGGAGAGTCTTGTCTCCGGAGATAGGGCCTCCAGAGACAACTGCCACCTCAGTCGTCAGATTGTTAGCCACCGGACGATCACACCAAACGGGAAACGAAAAGTGTGATCGTCCGCTGTTGCCCGGGGTGCACCACGTGGAGGTCAATCTGAACCGCACCCCTAACCTAACCTAACCTAACCTAACCTAACCTAACCTAACCTAACCTAACCAACCCCTTTTTCGAATAGAACCTTTTGAACTATCGCCACGAATTTTTGCACATCGTCTTCTACTGCTCCCCCGATAATTACCAGCTATTTACTTTCAATTTTTAACTTTCCATTTGTATGGGCCGTTGTATGGCAAATTTTTAACTTCCCAAAATCTTATTAAATTCCTTAAAATTCCATTTTTGCATTTAAATTCAAACTTTCACCTTCATAATTATCTGTTCCACTCCCCCCTCACTTCCCAATACTTCTTTTCGAATTAGCTATCACCGAAAATTTTCTAAGTCCATATTTTTAGTTTTTATTTCTAAGTTTTCAGCACATAGTTTTAATTACATCTAGGGTTTCTTAACACCCTATCTCTCTTTTATCTTCATTTTGTACATGTTTTCTTTCATTTTATTCAACTTTTGTAAATATAATTAGTCATTTTGAAATTTTTAACTTCTTCCGAAAAATTTTGAAATTTCCAAAATTTCAAAATTTTACCCCCCCTTTTTATTATTTCAATCTACTTTATAATTCCACCACATACCACGGTGCGAATAAAATTGTTCCCAATAGCGCAGTTAATTTTTTATTAATAAATTTCCATTGTCAAAAAGTGTTTAACACCCCTAAAAATTATTAAATATTAACTTAAATTCATAATTCTTTGCACATTATCCTCATTTGATCCGGCGGTCATTTTGATATCTCATTTGTCCAGCCAAAACATCCCATTCAGTTTTTATCATACCCCACTTGTAAAAATTTCACTCATTTTTAATTTTTATAATTTTTAGTTTTAATTCAAAATAGTTTTTAATATTTGCTTCTTAGTTCATTAAGACCTCAAATTAAAAGTTTGACAATTTTTAATTTTCATACTTTTTAACACCGACCATTTTTCTGAAAATAAAAAGTCGGAAAATCCCAAAAATTTTATCATTTCAATCTATCAGATACTACCCCAATACACACCCATAAGAATAAAATTGATCAAAACCCGATACTTAAGATTTTATTCAAAATTTTCATATTTCAAAACAGGTTTTTGAACCTTAAAAATTTTAAAACATAACTATAAAATTCTCACAATTTGTAACGTACTCACCATAATTGCGGCGGTCATTTTGACACCCGATTCACCACTCTTGTAAAGATATAAAAATTCATACTTAATACTTTAGTCCGAAAATTCACAGAATTTTAAAATTTTACTTACCTCTGATAAAGTCCCAGTTCCTTGTCCGCTCCCTTCTCCTTCCTTGTCCCTGTAAAGAAAATAAATATAAAAATCTTAACTACATATAATAAAAAGTTACATATCTATAAAATATCCCTGAAATAAAAACTTAAAAACTAAAATAAAATAAAATAAACCTTAAACTTACCTTCAAAACTCCAATGGGCATATCAGGACTTACCTGTTCCTGAATGCACCACCATAACAACCAATATGGACCCTAATCTGGTGATATCTCCACTAGGGTCTTCACTAAACTTGGTCTTGTCGGACGACGAGTACCAATCATCATCTTCCACCAACGGCGACTTCGCACCTAACGACCTCAGCAAAGAGGTCATCAAAACCACTAGATTTATCCTAACAAAAATCACTGAAGGCAAAAGCCTCACTAAATCAAACAAAGAAACCATAATCAAAGCCGTAAAAGAATTACAGGATTTAGCCACAAACCTCAAAGGAACAACCTTCATCCCCTCTCCACAAGTCGCCCTTGACGACAGCACCATCTCTGTAATCAAAACTACCATCAAAGAAGAGATACAAAAGCAGATCTCTAACCACCTAACTAAACCCCAACAGAAGACTTCTTTTGCGGAAGCAACTAAATCCAACACCAAAAAACCAATTTCCCCCGCAACTCTACCAACCACCAAACCTGCAATAATAATAACTGCCAAAACCCCAGTCACCAGCAACTCGGAAACTCTCCAGCATTGGAACAAGAGCGTGTCTTTTAAGGACACATTGTTCGCACCTGCTGGAGTAAAATTTGTTTCAAACAACAAATTACGAGTAGAGTTTGACACAGAAAGTCAAAGACAAACAGCTTTAAACAAAGCTAACCAACCAAACTCAAACGTCTCAGCAGAACAGTCCAAAAAACTTCAACCATCATTCATTCTGAAGGGCATCACGAACTCTATCCCCACCGAAGAGCTTAAAGATATAATTTTCAGCCAGAACGAAACCATCAAAACTAACTTCAAAAAAGAAGATATCAACTTTCAATTCAAAAGGACAAATCGAAACAAAGCCCTATACAACGCAGTCTTCCGAACAACACCTGCCTGTTGGCGAGAGGTTGTGAAAACCGGCCGCATTAACGTCGAACACCAACGTGTACACGCCGAGGAGTACGTCTCTCTCTTACAGTGTTACGACTGCCTGCAGTTCGGACACACCAGAAAGACGTGCACCACTAAAGAGCACGCCTGCTCCCATTGTGCCTCAGAAACACATATATTCAAAGATTGTCCGTCTAAATCCAACCCTCCTAAGTGCTTGAACTGCATACACCACGCACAGAAAAGTAACATACAAAACCCCAAGCTTAACCACTCTGCAACTTCTACATCCTGCCCCAGACACATTACAATAACTAACAAAATCAAAAACAAAACTGACTATGGACAATAGAAACAACAATATTACAAACAGGAATCACAACAACATTACAAAACTTAAAGCTATCCAGGTCAACCTAAACGGTAGTCGAAATGCAACCCAAGAACTCCACACTTATCTCAACAACGAAAAACCTGACATAGCCTTCATCCAGGAACCCTACATCAGCAACCTAAATTGCATCAAGAAAATACCCGGTTATACCATATATCAATTTCCTGTAAACAATAACGCACTCATGGCAGCAATTTGCACCAAAACAGACATTGGCAGTACCTTCGGGATCACAGAACACTCCACATCCAACATTGCTACAGTACTTATTACAACTAAAACAGGAAACAAGATATTTCTAACCTCAATATACGTAACACCCCGGAGAGATCAATTACAAACCCTTAACATACTAGAACAGTTCGTACGCAACAACCAAGGCGCAACCCATATCATCGGCGGTGATTTTAACGGCTGGAACACTATGTGGGGTTCCCGTGCCAACACCCGCCGAGGTAACAAAGTAGCTGACTTCGCTATCTTGAACGATCTCAAAATATGCAATATCGGAGCCAAACCTACATACGCAGCCGTACGATACGGGATCCTCAGAGAGTCTATTGTCGACCTAACTCTCTGCAGCAATACCCGAACTACGGCTGTGACAGAATGGACCGTAGACCCGAACATATGTCCAACATCTGATCATCACGCGATAACTTTTTCAATATCAATAGGCAGGACCCAAATAACCAGAAACAAGAAATTAACAACATTCAGATATAACACTACTAATATACAATGGTGCCGTATAGAAGACACATTTAAAACAGAACTATTAAATAACCTACCTACACAACCAGACATAGAATATCTAAACGCTAATAACCTAGAAGTATATATTCACGAAATAACCACCTCAATACAAAAAACATGCGACAAAATTCTCCCTCGTGCGACTAGTCTGCCCCAAAAAGCTCCATGGTGGAACACAGAACTGGACGACCTTAAAAGAAGTGTCATCCAAAATCATCACAAGCTTGCAAAACTAAAGCAAAGATCTCTCCCCTTGGATGAGGTATTAGCTGAAAGAGCAATACTCAAAAAACAATACTCCGACGCTATATGCGACGCATCCACTGCCCACTTCAAGGAGTTCTGCAGCATGCAGAAACGAGACGATGTCTGGACTGTTACAAATAAAATAATAAAGTCCCGGCCTATATCACAGCCTCCATCCATGCTCAAGCTAAATGATGGAACCTATACCAAAAATGCAACAGAAACAGCAGAAGCCCTTCTCAAGCATTTTTACCCAGACGATCTATCAGACGACACATACACTCAAAAGAATATAAGAGACCAGGCAACCGAACCAATTCATACAATCGATGACCTTCCATTCACATTACCAGAAATATCAGAAGCCATCGACTCAATGAGTCATAAGCGAGCTCCTGGACCAGACCATCTAACTTCTGATATATGCATGCAAGTAAACAAATGCATTCCAGACATAATTCATAAAATTATGAATCGGTGTCTTGCTCTCAATTATTTCCCTACATGCTGGAAGATGTCACTAGCAAAAATTATACCGAAACCCAATAAAATAGACCATACAGAATTGTCCGCCTTCCGACCTATCGGCCTTATAAACGTATTTGGCAAACTTCTCGAAAAACTTATTACTAACCGACTGAACTATCACCTTCAAATAACAAACAATAGCTCACCGCACCAATATGGATTCAAACAACAAACTTCCACTTCTCAAGCAATAACTTCCGCTCTTACAATTATTCGAAATTCATTAGAAATGAAAGAACATACAATAGCTGCGTCTTTAGACATAAAATCAGCCTTTGACAACGCCTGGTGGCCGGCAATCATACAAAGACTAAGGGACATTAAGTGCCCTAGAAACATCTTCTATCTTCTACGAAACTATCTACAAAATAGAACAGTCAAAATTAACTTTGCTGACCAGAGCGTTGAAAAGACCACCACCAGAGGATGCGTCCAGGGATCTGTGTGTGGTCCAACGCTCTGGAACCTTATTTTAGACGAGCTTTTCAGCGTCGACTTACCTGATGGTTGCCACCTCCAGGCGTACGCCGACGATGTCCTGCTCGTCACGCACTCCAGCTGCACCCAAGACCTGCAAAATAAAACAAACAAAGCATTAAAATCGATAACTGAATGGGGCAAATCTGTAAAACTTGAATTTGGCCCCACAAAAACTCAAATCATAGCGTTTACTAATAAAGCAGCAACATGTAAAATTCAAATAAACAACGAACCCATTAAATTTGTAAACTCAATAAAATACTTAGGAATAATAATAGACCGGAAATTAAAATTCATACAACACACGGAATACATAATCGAAAAATCCAAAAAACTTTTTCAGAAATTGGTACAATTTGTAAAGCCCACCTGGGGAGTACACCCAGACAATATAAAAATTATCTACAACCACGTAATTGAACCAATAATTTGCTACAACTCTGGAATATGGTCTACTGCACTAAAAATCAAATATGTCTACCAAAGGTTCTTATCCCTACAACGGTTATTTGCCATCAAAATAATTCAAGGATTTAGAACACTCAGTACAGCTGCCTCTATATCCATAGCGCAACTCATCCCACTACCCGCGAAAATATCAGCTACTGCAGACAACGAAATTACAAAACATAGAAAACAATCCAAGTTTCTCCCTGACGATGTCCCGGTTGAAACGCCAACCCCAATCAAAGACCTATTACACCCTGCGATAAGACCTAAAATAACTATAATAAACGATTCCACAGAAAATGAAAACTTACCTCAAACCACATTCAACATCTATACGGATGGCAGCAAGCACGACGAAAAGGTGGGCGCTGCATTTATTGCTTACCACCCTAACGGCGAAACAACAACTAAGAAGTTGAAACTACACTCTTGCTGCTCGGTTTTTCAAGCCGAGCTACTTGCTATATATCAAGCAATTTCCTGGAGTATATCCAAACGTAAATCCCCAACAATCATTCATTCAGATAGCTTATCCAGTTTACAAGAGATAATAAACCCGAACAGCACAACCCCACTAGTTAATAAAATTCATCAAAAGTATATAATAGCATCTCAGAACAATATTAATATTGCTTTCAAATGGGTAAAAGCCCACGCTGGTAATATAGGCAATGAAGCAGCTGATGTTGCAGCTAAATCTGCTGCAACCTCTCACAAGGCACTCGACTATTTATCAGTCCCAATATCATACGTAAAACACATGAACAAAATCCAATGCAAACAAGAAGCCGAAGACTTATATAATAAAACTAGCCCTCACATACGATCACTCCTCCCAACGTATGAAAAACTAACCGAATATGTGACTGCTGTCAAACCATACTTTGCCATCACACAACTCTTAACAAACCATGGTTATCACAAGAGTTACCTTCATAGGTTTCACTTAACTCCAAATGATCAATGCCCTTGTGACGGAGTCAGCCCGCAGACCTTCGAACACCTTTTAAGGCACTGCCCTCGTTTTGGCGAACCACGCCAAAACCACCTAACCGCAGCATTAATGATAAGTGACCCATATTCACTAACTGACATCATAAAAAAGCAAACGACCATTGAATCGTTTCACACTATGGTGGTCCACATTGTGAAAAACTTGAAAAGCTTCAACAAACCACCAACTCCCAATGTCAATACAATACCGCAACCATAAGCGAAGAAACCACAAGCAAAGAGTATGCCATTAGCTCTGAACTTGTGAGTTTAAATCAAAAAGTTGGACTTTGAGAAACTCCAACAAAACTCTCAAAAAAAAAAAAAAAAAAAAAACCTAACCTAACCTAACCTAACCTAACCTAACCTAACCTAACCTAACCTAACCTAACCTAACCTAACCTAACCTAACCTAACCTAACCTAACCTAACCTAACCTAACCTAACCTAACCTAACCTAACCTAACCTAACCTAACCTAACCTAACCTAACCTAACCTAACCTAACCTAACCTAACCTAACCTAACCTAACCTAACCTAACCTAACCTAACCTAACCTAACCTAACCTAACCTAACCTAACCTAACCTAACCTAACCTAACCTAACCTAACCTAACCTAACCTAACCTAACCTAACCTAACCTAACCTAACCTAACCTAACCTAACCTAACCTAACCTAACCTAACCTAACCTAACCTAACCTAACCTAACCTAACCTAACCTAACCTAACCTAACCTAACCTAACCTAACCTAACCTAACCTAACCTAACCTAACCTAACCTAACCTAACCTAACCTAACCTAACCTAACCTAACCTAACCTAACCTAACCTAACCTAACCTAACCTAACCTAACCTAACCTAACCTAACCTAACCTAACCTAACCTAACCTAACCTAACCTAACCTAACCTAACCTAACCTAACCTAACCTAACCTAACCTAACCTAACCTAACCTAACCTAACCTAACCTAACCTAACCTAACCTAACCTAACCTAACCTAACCTAACCTAACCTAACCTAACCTAACCTAACCTAACCTAACCTAACCTAACCTAACCTAACCTAACCTAACCTAACCTAACCTAACCTAACCTAACCCTTTTTTTTCGAATCGAACCTTTCCATCTATCTCCACGAATTTTTGCACATCGTTTTCTACTGCCCCCCCGATAATTACCAGCTATTTACTTCCAATTTTTAACTTACAGTTTGTATGGGCCGTTGTATGGCAAATTTTTAAATTCCCAAAATCTCTTTAAATTCACCAAAATTCCACTTTCCAACTTAAATTCATTTTTAGACCTCCATAATTATCAGTCCCACTCCCCCTTCATTTCCTAAAAGTCCGTTTTGAATTAGCTCCCACCTTAAAATTTTTAACTTCATATTTTTAGTTTAATTTTCTAAGTTTTCACTACATAGTTTTAATTAGTTCTAGGGTTTCTAAACACCCTTTCTCTCTCTTATATTCATTTTGCACTTGCATTTATTAGTTTTCTTAAGTTTTTGTAAATATAATTCTTCATTTTAAAATTTTTATCCTCACTTGAAATTTTTGAGAATTCTAAAATTTTCAAAATTTTACCCCCCTTTTTTATTATTTCATCCGACTCCATAATTCCACCACACACCACGGTGCGAATAAAATTGTTTTCAATAGCCTACTTAATTTTTTATTAATAAATTTCATTTTTCAAAAAGTGTTTTTCATCCTTAAAAATTTTAAAATACTAACCTAAATTCATAATTCTTTGTCCATTACCCTTATTTGTTGCGGCGGTCATTTTGATATCTCATTTGTCCTGCCAAAACATCCCATTCAGTTTTTATCATCCCACACTTGTAAAAATTTTACACATTTTTAACTTTTAAATTTTTTATTTTATTTTTAAGATTCTTTTAAATAATCATTTCTCAGTTCATTAGGACCTCAAATAAAAAGTTTGAGAATTTTAAGTTTTCATACTTTTTGACACCGACCATCCTTTCGAAAATCTAAAGTCCGAAAATCACAAAATTTTTATAATTGCAATCTATCAGATATTACCCCAACACACACCCATAAGAATAAAATTGAACAAAACCTCATACTTTTGATTTTATTCAAAATTTTCATATATTTTATAAGTTTTCCGAACTTAAAAATTTTAAAACATCATCTTAAAATTCTTATTTTTTGCTACATACTCACCATCATTGCTGCGATCATTTTGACACCCCATTCATCACTCTCGTTAAAACATAAAAAATCATACTTTACATCTTATTCCGAAAATTCAAAGAATTTTAAAATTTAACTTACCATAGATTCAGCTCCAGCTCCTCATCCGCTCCCTTCTCCTCCCCCGTCCCTGTAAAGAAAATAAAAATTAAATAAATATAATAACACATTAAAAAATTATTAACATACAAATATTACCTGAAATAAAACTTAAAAACTAAAATTAAAATACATTTAACCTACAACTTACCGTAAATACATCAATGTACAAACATGACAACGAATATGGACCCTAATCTTTTGATATCTCCATTAGGGTCCTCACTTAACTTGGTCTTGTCGGATGACGAGTACCAATCGGCATCCTCCACCAACGGCGACTTAGCCACAAACGACCTCAGCAAAGAGGTTATAAAAACAACCACCTTCATTCTATCCAAAATAACAGAAGGCAAAAGCCTAACCAAGCCTAACAAAGAGGCAATTATCAAAGCTGTGAGACAGCTTCAAGAAACAGCCAACAGTCTGAAAGGCACAACCTTTATCCCAACAAAACCCGTCTCCCTAGACGAAAATACACTAAACATCATAAAAACAACAATAAAGGAAGAAATTCAAAATCAAATTTCTACCCACATCCCTAAAGCACAACCCAAACAATCATTTGCTGAAGCAATAAAATTGCACAGAAAGAAGACATCTGCTCCCCCAACTCTACCTGTCACAAAACCGGCAATAATAATTACCGCTAAGAACCCAGTAACCAGCAACACCGAAACACTGAAAACTTGGAACCAAAGCGTCTCATTCAGGGACACAACATTTGCCCCGGCCGCAGTCAAGTTTGTCTCTAATAATAAAATAAGAGTCGAATTCGACACCGAAGGCCAAAGAGAAACCGCACTCAATAAAGCCAATCATCCCAACTCCCAAGTATCAGCCGAAGAATCCAAGAAGCTAAAACCCTCTTTCGTCCTCAAGGGCATCTCTAACAACATCCCTACAGAAGAACTCTTAGACTTAATAATAAACCAGAACGAGACAATTAAAGCAACCTTCACCAAAGACGATATCACTTATCAATTTAAAAGAACCAACAAGAATAACAAACTTTACAACGCAGTTTTCCGAGCAACTCCCGCTTGCTGGCGTGAGGTGATAAAAACCGGTCGCATCAACGTTGAACATCAGAGGGTGCACGCAGAAGAGTACATATCTCTTCTTCAGTGCTACGATTGTTTGCAGTTTGGTCACACCAGAAAAACCTGCACAATCAAGGAGCACGCTTGCTCCCACTGCGCATCAAAAGAGCACACATACAAAAATTGTCCTTCTAAATCCAACACGCCAAAGTGCTTCAATTGCATCAACCACGCACAAAAATCCAATAACAAAAACCCAAAAATCAACCACTCCGCCACGTCAAAGTCCTGTCCTAAAAACATCCAAATAACAAACAAAATAATAAACAAAACTAACTATGGCCAATAATATTCACATTCATAATCACAAAAACAATAGTCACAGTACTAAACTTAAGGCTATACAAATAAATCTAAATAGAGGATATCACGCATTCCAAGAACTTCTTGTTCACCTCAATCGCCACCAACCTGATGTTGTATACATCCAGGAACCATACACTAGTAATAAAAACTGCATTAAAAACATAACTGGCTATACTACATATCAATTCCCTACAAATAATATAACTCTCACCTCAACTATATGCATAAAAAACAATATCTGCAGCACTATAGGAATTGCAGAACACAGTAACTCAAATATTGCAACAGTACAGATCACCACTAAAACCGGATCAAAAATATTTCTAACCTCAGTGTATATTGAACCAAAAGATGACAAATACCAAACACTTACCCGACTCGAAAACTTCGTACGAAATCATAATACTTCTACCCACGTTATCTGCGGAGACCTAAATGGTTGGAACACCATCTGGGGCTCCCGAGAAAACACCAGCCGCGGAAATAAAATTGCCGACTTCGCCATATTAAACGATTTAAAAATCTGCAATATGGGAAGTCATCCAACATATGGCGCAGTACGCTATGGAGTACTCAGGGAATCCATAGTTGACTTGACTTTATGCAGCAATACACAAAACGTCAACATCTTGGAATGGGTTGTAGACCCCAAAATTTGCCCCACCTCTGACCATCACGCCATCACCTTTTCAATTGCAATAGGTAGAACTGAATTAACGCGAAATAAAAAGTTATCTACATTCAAATACAACACTACACAAATTGAATGGACACAAATACAAGACATATTCAATACAGAATTAAAGAAACACTTACCCCAAGAAGAAGACATCCAAACATTCAGCAGCGAGGACCTGGAAACATATATACAAAAAATTACAATAGCAATACAAAAAACATGTGATAAAATCCTCCCACGCGCAACAGCGCAGCCCCAAAAAGCCCCATGGTGGAACAGCAATTTAGACGAACTAAAACGCCGTGTCATACAAAATCACCATCAGTTAGCCAAATCCAAACAAAGAGGTCTACCTCTAGAAGCAATAATTACACAAAGAAATACACTTAAAAAGGAGTACTCCGACGCTATCTGCGAAGCCTCTACCAAACACTTTAAGGAGTTTTGTGATACGCAAGGGACCGATGACGTTTGGACAGTAACAAACAAAATAATAAAATCACGCCCAATTTCACAGCCACCGTCTACTTTAAAGCTAAGTGATGGCAGCTACACTAATGACGTAAACGAAACAGCAAAGGCCCTTTTGCAACATTTCTATCCTGACGACAACTACGATGACAACACAGATCATAAAACCACCAGACTACAAGCAACAGAACCAATCAACACTACCGAAGATCCACCATTCACGATAAATGAATTGAACGAAGCCATAAAATCTATGAACCCTAAACGGTCTCCTGGGCCTGACCACCTCACCTCAGATATCTGCCTTGCAGTAGTTAAATACATCCCAAACACAATACTTGGTATAATGAACCGCTGCCTCAACCTGCAATATTTCCCAAAAATGTGGAAGACTTCAATTGCAAAAATCATCCCCAAACCTAATAAGACAGACTACACCGAACTAGCAGCATACAGACCCATAGGATTAATAGATGTGTTTGGCAAGCTCCTTGAAAAGCTTGTTATAAACAGACTAAACCATCACCTTCAAATAACCGACAACAGCTCCAACCACCAATTCGGTTTCAAACCACAGACCTCAACTACCCAAGCAATAAACTCCGCCCTCTTCAAGATAAACTCTGCACTTAATAAAAAGGAGCACGTTGTTGCCGCGTCACTAGACATTAAGTCAGCCTTTGACAATGCCTGGTGGCCGGCGATAATCAGAAGACTCCGAGAAATAGAATGTCCTAAAAATATCTTTAACTTATTGCGCAGCTATATGTCTAATAGAAAGGTTCAAATGAACTTTGCTGACCAAAGTGTCGAAAAAACCACTTCCAGAGGGTGCGTACAAGGCTCAGTTTGTGGTCCCACCCTCTGGAACATCATACTGGATGAATTGTTTGACATACCTTTGCCTGAGGGATGTCACCTGCAGGCTTATGCAGATGATGTCCTTCTCATCTCTCATTCAAAAAACTTAACAGATCTTGAAGATAACACGAATACTGCTTTAAACTCAATAACGGAATGGGGAAATTCCGTCAAATTAGCATTTGGTCCCCAGAAAACGCAAGTAATAGCCTTTACAAACAAAGCTAAAAAGTGTAAAATTCATATCAAAAACAATCCCATCCCCATCATCAACAAAATTAAATACCTAGGAGTCATCATAGACTGGAGACTGAAATTCATCCATCACACCGATTTCATTATAGATAAATCTAAGAAGTTGTTCCTAAAATTAGTTCAATTTGTTAAACCGACATGGGGAGCACATCCAGATAATGTAAAAATCATTTACAAGCACGTGATTGAACCGATCATATGTTACGCCGCTAGCGTATGGTCCAAGGCACTTTCTATCAAATACGTTCACGAGCGGTTCCTATCCCTCCAAAGACTCTTTGCTATAAAGACAATACAAGGCTTTAGAACTATAAGTACAGCAGCTTCAATTTCTATTGCACAACTTACTCCTTTACCAACAAAAATATCTGCAACTTCAGATATTGAAATAACAAAATTAACCAGACAATCCCAATTTCTACCATCTGACATTCCAATAGAACTGCCAACTCCTGTTAAAAATCTACCACATCCTGCATTGAGACCAAAACTAACATACCGGAAAGACCTACCAGAAGAATACGAAAACTCCACAACTCTCAATTATAATATCTATACTGACGGCAGCAAACAGGACGACAAAGTTGGTGCTGCTTTTGTCGCATACTTACCCACCGGAGAAACCTACACCAAGAAACTTAAATTACATGGTTGCTGCTCGGTCTTCCAAGCCGAGCTTCTCGCTATATACCACTCACTTGTATGGATAACTCAGAAACAGGCAACCCCATCTATCATATTTTCAGATAGTAAATCCGGACTCGAAGAAATATGCAACCCCAATAGCGCTACCCCCTTAGTATCGAAAATACATATCGAATACATTAAAGCCAAACAAAATAACATAAAAGTTGAATTCCAATGGGTGAAAGCCCACATCGGCATACACGGAAATGAAGCAGCAGACATTGCTGCTAAAGCAGCTGCGTTTTCTCACAAAGCCCCAGATTACTATTCAGTCCCCATATCCTTT
>CATOPS010000026.1:50000-87500 GCA_951802225.1 Euspilapteryx auroguttella | reverse complement strand
CTAACCTAACCTAACCTAACCTAACCTAACCTAACCTAACCTAACCTAACCTAACCTAACCTAACCTAACCTAACCTAACCTAACCTAACCTAACCTAACCTAACCTAACCTAACCTAACCTAACCTAACCTAACCTAACCTAACCTAACCTAACCTAACCTAACCTAACCTAACCTAACCTAACCTAACCTAACCTAACCTAACCTAACCTAACCTAACCTAACCTAACCTAACCTAACCTAACCTAACCTAACCTAACCTAACCTAACCTAACCTAACCTAACCTAACCTAACCTAACCTAACCTAACCTAACCTAACCTAACCTAACCTAACCTAACCTAACCTAACCTAACCTAACCTAACCTAACCTAACCTAACCTAACCTAACCTAACCTAACCTAACCTAACCTAACCTAACCTAACCTAACCTAACCTAACCTAACCTAACCTAACCTAACCTAACCTAACCTAACCTAACCTAACCTAACCTAACCTAACCTAACCTAACCTAACCTAACCTAACCTAACCTAACCTAACCTAACCTAACCTAACCTAACCTAACCTAACCTAACCTAACCTAACCTAACCTAACCTTTTTTTTTTTTTTTTTTTTTTTTTAAGGCGGGGAAACTCCTAACGAGTACCCTGCGACCCCGGGGGGAGTCGCAGGGTTATGTGGGGTTCGCACCCACTAAAACCCCGCCGGTGTCCATCTCGGCTGTTGGCAAGGGGGTCACGGGTGATCTTTCGATCGTTATGTTCAACTCCGCGACCCCCTCCAGCACTGGCTATAAGCCTCTTCGCGGGGGGACAAGTGGTGGTCCCCCCTGAGCACGGATGGCTCTTCCTACATTTGACGGCGGAATCGGGACACCGCGTTCCGCCGTCCTTCTCGGGGCCGTTCTATGACTACACGAGGCCCCCGCCTCGTGCACCCAACGACCCCGGGGTCCCCTCTTAGTCGCCTCTTACGACAGGCAGGGGATACCTCAGTCCTATTCTTCGGCCCGGTACTGCAGGGCGTGCGGCGGCGCTTCATGGTCTCGCGCCGCCGCGGCGACGAACTCGCCGTCTGGCCGGGTTCGCCGCCTCTCTTTCTCGTTCGGCCGTCTCCTTTGCGAGCATGACTGCTTCGCAGAAGGAGACGGCCGCCATCCATGCCTCTCTGCTGCCGACCATGGCTCGCACCACAGCCGGCAGGGAGAGGTCCATCCCAATGACGGTCTGGAGGACCGCACGTTCAGCCACCCAGGCTGGGCACACCTCTAGGGTGTGCTGGGCCGTATCTTCGGGGCAATCGCAGTGGTGGCACCCAGGGGTCTGTTCGCGTCCTAGCATCGCCAGGTAACTCCCGAAGCACCCATGCCCCGAGAGCACCTGGGTCAGTCGGAAGCTAAGAGCCCCGTGGTGCCGATGCAGCCACTGCTCCAGGACGGGGAGTATAGCCTCCACCGTCCTGTGCCCCGCGCTCGGCCTTCCCAGCCTGAGCGCCCAAGCCTCCTCAGCTGCGGTTTCGGCCTCCTGTCGGCGTGCAATCACTTCGCGCGGAGTTGGCCAATGGCCCCTCGCACGCGCCTCCTCGCGCCAGTTGTACGCGGCAGCGAGGGTCCTCGCGTCGAGGTCCCACGGCAAACTCCGCGCCATGAGGCATGCCGCCTCGCGGGAGATCGTGCGGTATCCGCGCGCGATCCGGACGGCCATGATTCGCTGGGCTCGCCCCAGCGCCACCTCGTTGTGGCCGTCCAGTGCCGGCGCCCAGATTGGGGCGCCGTACATGGCAATGGACCGCACGATCCCCGCATATAACTGCCGACAGAAGGCCGTTGGCCCTCCCAGATTGGGCAGCAGCCTGCTAAGCGCTGCTGCCGCCACGAGCAACCTCGGTCCCAGGCGCTCAAAGTGAGCGCGGAACGTCCACCTGCCGTCGAGGACCAACCCCAAGTACTTCAGGGTGGATTCGACGGCAATGGGCTCCCCGCCCACGATGATGGGTGTAGCCGCAGGGGGAGGATTCCTCGCCCCGTGGAACCACATCGCCTGGGACTTGTGGAGGGCCACCTCCAGACCGACCATTCTTATTCTGCGCACCACGTGCGCGACACCAGCGGTTGCGATGATCGCAGTCTCCCTGTAATCCCCGCCTCGAGTCGTCACCAGGGTGTCGTCTGCATAGCAGGTAAGCTGGACACCCGGGAGGTTGTCTCCGCGCAGCACCCAGTCGTAGCCAAGGTTCCACAGAAGGGGGCCTAAGACGGACCCCTGTGGAACCCCGCACGACATCGCCCGGCGGATCCAACCCTCTCGGCCAGGGTACGAGATGTACCTGTCCGAGAGGTACGACTCGAGGACGAGCCGCAAGTAGGGAGGCACCCGATGATATATCAGGGCCTCCCTGATGCAGGACCAGGGCAGGGTGTTGAAGGCGTTGGCGATGTCCAACGACACCGCCAGCACCACCCCGCCCCGTGCGATCTCCTCATCCGCTATGTCGCGCACGCGCTGCACAGCGTGCAACGTAGAGCGACAGGCGCGGAACCCAAACTGGTTCTCCGACAGATCCGGCCCAACCGACTGCAGGTGTCGGTTGATGCGGGCAGCTATCACTCGCTCGAGCAGCTTGCCCGCCTCGTCCAACAGGACGATCGGCCGGAAATCTGACGGAGCGACAGAGTCGGCGAGCCGGCCCTCCTTGCGTATGAGGACCAGCTTGCCCGTCTTCCACTGCAGAGGGAACACACCTTGTTCCATGCAGGTGGAGAACAGGCTGCGGAGTCGAGCCTCCAACAGCTCGGGCTTGAGAGAAAGGAACCAGGCCTTGGCTGGGATTCCGTCCAAGCCTGGTGCTGTCTTCTTGCCGCGGAGGCGTTCGACCGCCGCTGCCAACTCTGTCTCTGAGACCTCCTCAGGTGCTGCCAGTTCGGGTTCTGGGCCTGTCACTCCCATCGCTGGGGCCCGGTGCTCGCCCCGGACGGGGAAGAGGGCCAAGACGACGCTATCTGTCACTTGCGGCTGGAGACTCTGGGTTAGCGGAGGCTCCCAAGGCCGGAGCTTCCGCCTGGCCACTTTATATGGCCGGCCCCATGGGTCCTCGTTGAGAGTCTCCAGCAACTCCTTCCTCGCGTTCGCCTTGGCCTCAAGGATTGCCGCCCTGAGAACATGCTTGTTCTCCCGGTGCACGCCATGGAGACGGACCTCCTCGTCAACGTCTCTGCGGCGGCGACGGCGCTGCCGTTTGTACTGGCGCCACGACGCTACGCAAGCTCTACGTAGCTGCGCTAGCTCGTCGGACCACCAGTACACTTGTCGCCTGGGGCGGAGCGTTCTCACGCGAGGCATGGCCGCATCGCACACGCTGCTCATGGCCTCGCGGAACCACTCCACCTCGTCCTCGACTTCCGCAGCGCCGTCAGGCACCGGGATCCATGACTGCACCAGGGCGGCTTCCTTCAGGACTTCCCCGTCCATCTTCCTGAGGGCCCATCTCGGACCGCTCGCAACCGGGGCTGCGGCGAGTGCCGCGGAGAGGTCGTATCGGATGTATTTGTGGTCCGAATACGTTTCCACCTCCGACAGCACCCGCCAGCCGGTTATCTGTGGCAGCAAGGTCGGGCTCCCAAACGTCAGATCGACGATTGAGGACCCGTTGTGCCGCACACAGGTCGGCTCTGAGCCCCGGTTGATCACCGCTAAGCCCGCGGCCACAGCCCACTCCATCACGGCCTCGCCGCGTGGATCCGTCCTCGGGGACCCCCACACGACGCTTTTGGAGTTGAGGTCCCCTGCGACCAGCACGCGGCGAGCGTTGCTCCGCAGGACCAACGCCTCCAGCTCCGCGAGGAAGGGCTCGAAGTCCTGCATTGGACGCCGGGGGGGGAAGTACACGCTAACGAGTAGCATCTCCCCCAGCATGCAGGAAACGAAGCCCTCTCCCCGCGTGATGTTTTCCGCTCGGAGCACGTGGTCCGCGGAGGGACGGACGGCTATGGCCGCACGGCCTGAGCGGTCCGAAATCCAGCCCTCAGGAATGTAGAGTGGCTCAGCCACCACCGCGACGTGTATGGACCACTGCGCCAGGCTCTGCATGAAGAGATCGTGTGCCGTAGCGCAGTGGTTCAAATTCGCCTGCAGTATTCGGGTGGCCATTAATGTGACGGCGGTGTCACATCCATGGCCACCTCACTGGCGGTGGTGGCAGGCCGAGGGGGAGCACCGGGCCCCTTCCCCCTTCCCTTCTTCTGTTTGGCTGCAGTTTTGCAGCTGCCGCTGCCGAGACTATGCGAGGCGAGCGAGCCGCTCGCTTGGCAGAGCGGGCAGCTCACCTCGTTCTCGCATGTCCGGGCAATGTGCCCGGCTTGTCCGCAGCGGTAGCAGAGCCCGCTGCGGTCCGTCTCGGAGCGGCAGTCTGCTCGGAGGTGCCCGGCCTCCAGGCACCGGAAGCAGCGCCGTTCCCGCCTTGGGAGGAGCTTAGCTCGGACTACGCTCCATCCGAGCTTCAGTTTCCCGGCCAGTGCGATTTTCTTCGCTGCCTCCACCGGGCAGCGAAGCCACACTGAGCCGAGGCCCCTCTCGTAGGCGATGCGCCCCACCTGGACGTCTTCCACCCTGCATCCACCGCTGGCTGCGACTGCAGCAGCGGTTTCTGCAGGGGTCACGGAGTCGTCCAAATCCGTGAGGCGCATCTCGGCGCTGCTCATAGGCCTGGAGACCTTGACTGCCTCCGCCGGGAGCACTTCCCGCAACCTGGTGGCCAATAGGTCGGCCTTGGCCCTCGCATCCTCCGGAGGCCCGGAGATCTCGAGGAGCCGGGCACCGGTAGCGGCCGCACGGAAGCGGACGCTGTCGATACCCAGCTCAGCCAGGTTCATACTCCCTTTGGCAGAGGAGATGACCTGGGCGTAGGTCATCCCACTCTGCAGGGCCTCGGGGCCAAGGCTCAACACGACCGCCGCAGTGCGGGGGGCGCGCAGCCTCTTGGCGGCAGCCTTCGATTTCTCCAAGGCCGTCTGCTTCGGCCTTGGAGTGGCAGGTGCCGGGACCGGAGCAGCCCGCTCCTTGTCCCGGTTTCTCCTCTTCTTATTCTTCTTTTTCTTCTTGCCCCCTTGCCTCGTCACCACGGTCCAGCCTTCATCGTCGGCTGGACCAGAGGGTGGAGGAGGCACGTGGGGGGCAGAAGAGGGACCTGCCGCAGGCTGCCACGCAGACTGTCGGGGGGCCGGGGCCGGGGCCGGGGTCGCCCGAGGTGCAGGAGCCGCACGGGGAGCTTTAGGTGCTCCCTTTGCTGCCGGGGCAGCACGGGGCGCTGCTGGGGCGGCGCGGGACGTCGCTGTTGGCGCACGAGAGCCGGCGGGCGCCTTAGAAGCCGGGGTCATCCGAGTCGAAGGAGTCGAGGTGGCCCTGTCCGCAGCCAGAGGCGGCCGCGGACGTGTGGCAGGGAGGAGCCGCTCGTCAAGAGCCTCGAAGCGAGCGTTCACCATGGTCCCGACTTGGACCATGATGGTACGCATGACCTCCTCCATGTTGAAGGTGGAGCTCGTCCTGAGCTCCTCCGTCTCCCTTCGGAGGAGGGCAACTTCGCCAGCGAGGCTCCTTTGCTCCTCCCGAGCCGCCGTAAGCTCTCCTCTGAGGCGAGCATTGGCTGCGTGGAGCAGCTGATTCTCCTCAGAGGAGGTTCGCGTGGTCAGCTCCACCGTCGACTTCTCGATTGAGTACGAGGCGTTGTTCAGCGCCTTCGCCATCGTACCCTTTAGGTGGCCCGACTTCGCGGCCACTTCTCGCACCACTGCCAAGTCCTCCAGGATCCTCGCCTGGAGTTCGGCAGTGGGCCGCCCCTCGACATCATCAAGGGCCCCTGATCGGGGGCGCTTGAGGATGTAGCGCTCGCAGCGCTCACCGACGTCCTCCGACACGCGCAGACGGTACTCCCCGCGAGCCTTGGCCTGGGCAGCCGTTTCCGCTGCCCTCTGCTCTGCGAGCAACCGCTTCGCCTCTGCGCGCGCACGGCCGACGCCGATGCCCCTCCCCGTAGTAGGGGGCCTCCCTCTTCCCCGTTTCGCAGGGGCGGGAAGTCCCAGCCCCGGAGCGGAGTCCGACCCGGAGTCAGTGTCGCGAGTGCGACTCAGACTCCGCTCGCGCTCACTTGAATCCGCGGATCCAACCGTGAGCATAGTCGCAACGGAGCTGTTGGATCCGTTGCGACTCCTGCTACTTCTTAGCGTGACCCGTCTCGACGGAGACGGGTCATCGCTCACCACGATGGGCGAGTGACCGCCGGCCCCGTCAGGGGTTGCGACGGTCACCGCCTCTCCCGCTTCTTCTTCGCCAGGCTGGCTACTAGCGCCAGCCTGGCCACCTTCTTCCTTCTTTTTATTATTAGGGTAGTTTTTAGGGCAATTCATTTTAAATCCCACGAGTAATTAACATTTTCGACAAGAACCCTCAATCACCCAGGGGTTCGGGCTTCCCCTGGGGTGGCCGCTAATGACTGGTGTACCCTCCAGCCGCTCTTGCGAGCATCCACACGCCGCGCGAGGCCCCGTAGGGCGCCCCAGCGTGTGGAGTTGGGGATTTTTATAGAGGTTGTCTCCTCGCGGTCCGGCCGATTAAGGCAAGACCCTCGGTTCTGGAGAAGCCGCGAGACGTGACCACGACACTTCCTACCAGAGTTACGAGTTGCGGACGGGGGCGTGAGAAACGAGATGTTTCCCACGCCTGCTCGACGGCAGTGCGAGTGCACGCCGAGCCCATCCCGACTCGTCCGAAGACTCTCTCTGATGGAGCAGAGAGAGCTCGGAGAGTCTTGTCTCCGGAGATAGGGCCTCCAGAGACAACTGCCACCTCAGTTGTCAGATTGTTAGCCACCGGACGATCACACCAAACGGGAAACGAAAAGTGTGATCGTCCGCTGTTGCCCGGGGTGCACCACGTGGAGGTCAATCTGAACCGCACCCCAACCTAACCTAACCTAACCTAACCTAACCTAACCTAACCTAACCTAACCAACCCCTTTTTCGAATAGAACCTTTTGAACTATCCTCACGAATTTTTGCACATCGTCTTCTACTGCTCCCCCGATAATTACCAGCTATTTACTTTCAATTTTTAACTTTCCGTTTGTATGGGCCGTTGTATGGCAAATTTTTAACTTTCCGAAATCTCAATAAATTCACTAAAATTCCATTTTTGCAGTTAAATTAGATCTTATACCTCCATAATTATCTCCTCTACTCCCCCTTCATTTCACAAAAGCCTTTTTTGAATTAGCTTCCCCCTCCAAATTTTTAACTTCATATTTTAAGTTTTATTTTCTAATTTTTCAGTACATAGTTTTAGTTACTTCTAGGGTTTCTAAACACCCTTTCTCTTTTGTATATTCATTTTTCACTTGTTTTCTGTAGTTAATTTAAGTTTTTGTAAATATAGTCCTTCATTTTAAAATTTTTATCTCCTCCCAAAAATTTTGAAAATTCTTAAAAGTTCAAAATTTTACCCCCCCTTTTTATTTATCCAATCGACTTCATAATTATACCACATACCACGGTGCGAATAAAGTTGTTTCCCATAGCCCAATTAATTTTTTATCAATAATTTTCAGTTTTCATAAAGTGTTTTCTCCCCTTAAAAATTTTAAAATTTTGACTTAAATTCTTAATAACTTGCTCATTTATCTTATTTGTCCCGGCGGTCATTTTGACACCTCATTAGTCCTTCAGAAACTTGTAGTTTTGTTTTTATAATACCCCACTTGTAAAAATTTCACTTATTTTTAATTTTTCATAGTTTTATTTTTATTTCAAAATTGTTTTAAATAATCATTTCTTACTTCAATAGCACCTCAAATAAAAAGTTTGAGAATTTTAAATTTTCACACTTTTTGCCACCATCCAAATTTCCAAATCCAAAAAGTAGGAAAATTCAAAAATTTTTATCACTTCAATCGATTAGATATATCCCCAACACACACCCATTAGAATAAAATTGTTCAAAACCCTATACTTTAGATTTTATTCAATAATTTCATACTTAAAAAGTAGTTTATCGACCTTAAAAATTTTAAATTATCATTTAAAAATTCCCAAAATATTCATACTACTTACTTTTGCTGCGGCGGTCATTCTGACACCACACTCGATATCCCTGTAAACATATAAAAAATAATATATTAATTAACAAGTTAAATATTCATAGATTTCTAAAATTTCACTTACCTCATATAAAGTTACAACTCCTTGTCCGCTCCCTTCTCCCTCCTTGTCCCTGCAAATTAAATAAATAACATAATATATAGTTACTTACCATAAAAAGTAACAAACATCAAAATTGAACCTGAAATAAAAACTTAAAAACTAAAATTAAAATAAAATTAAGCTAAAACTCACCTTTAAAAACACCAATGGGCATGTCAGGACTTACCTGGTCCTGAATGCACCAACATGACCACTAACATGGATCCTAATCTGTTAACATCTCCATTAGGGTCCTCACTAAATTTAATATTATCCGACGACGAATACCAATCCGCGTCTTCCACCAACGGCGACTTCGCTCCCAACGACCTCAGCAAAGAGGTCATTAAAACCACCAAGTTCATCCTTACGAAAATAACAGAAGGCAAGAGCCTCACTAAATCAAATAAAGAAACTATAGTTAAAGCAGTTAAAGAACTACAGGATCTCGCGACTAACCTTAAAGGTACAACCTTTATCCCCTCTCCACAAGTCACCCTGGATGACAGCACCATCTCTGTCATTAAAACAACTATAAAAGAAGAGATACAAAAACACATATCAGCAAATCTCCCTAAACCCCAAACCAGACCTTCATTCGCAGAAATCGCTAAAAATACACAGAAGAAAAACACAACTTCAGCCAAATTACCCACCAGCAAACCAGCAATAATCATAACAGCCAAACCCTCAGTGAAAAGTAACACCGAAACCCTCCAACACTGGAGCAAAAGCGTATCTTTTAAAGATACTACTTTCGCACCAGCAGGCGTAAAGTTTGTGTCCAATAATAAGCTCAGAGTGGAGTTCGATACCGAACTCCAAAAAGAAACGGCTTTAAATAAAGCCAATCAACCAAGCTCAACGGTATCCGCTGAGGAGTCCAGAAAAATCAAGCCCTCATTCGTTCTTAAGGGCATATCAAACAATATACCAACCGAAGAACTCGTCGATATAATTTTGAACCAAAATCAATTCATCAAAAACACTTATAAAAAGGAAGACATCACATATCAACTAAAAAGAACAAACAAAAATAAAAACCTGTACAACGCAGTGTTCAGGGCCACTCCTGCCTGTTGGCGAGAGGTAGTGAAGGCAGGACGAATAAACATAGAACACCAGCGAGTGCACGCCGAAGAGTACGTCTCCCTTCTCCAGTGCTACGACTGCCTGCAGTTCGGGCACACAAGGAAGACGTGCACAGTAAAGGACCACGCGTGCTCTCACTGTGCTTCATACACCCATACCTTCAAGAACTGTCCCTCTAAATCAAATCCTCCCAAGTGTCTCAACTGCATTAACCACGCACAAAAAAGCAGCATACAAAACCCCAAAGTTAACCACTCAGCTACATCTAAATCCTGCCCCAAAAACATACAAATCACAAATAAAATCATAAATAAAACCGACTATGGCCAATAATCTACAAACTAACAGAAACAAAACACACGCAAATTCAACTACACTAAATGCAATACAAATCAATCTCAACAAAGGACGAAATGCTGCACAAGAACTCCTTACATATCTTCACAAAAACGAAATAGACTTAGCATTCATTCAGGAGCCGTATACGAGCAACCAAAACTCAATCAAGAAAATACCTGGATACAGCATATATCAGTTTCCAACCAATGACAACACACTACTGGCTGCTGTATGCGTCAGAACCAACATTGGCAGCGCAATTGGAATAACTGAGCACTCTAATTCTAATATTTCGACAGTCCAAATAACAACAAACACTGGCAGCAAAATATTCTTAACATCCATTTATATAACACCACGAACCGACCAACTGCAAACATTCAATACACTTGAGCACTTCATCCGAAACAACCGTTCTTCATCACACATAATTTGCGGTGACTTTAATGGTTGGAATACAATCTGGGGCTCCCGGGAGAACACGAGCCGAGGTAACAAAGTTGCCGATTTTGCCATACTTCACGATTTGAAAATATGCAACTCCGGAAACAGGCACACTTATGCTGCAGTCAGATATGGGATCCTCAGGGAGTCGATAGTCGACCTGACTCTCTGTAGCAACTCTAAGCAGATTGCAGTTTCTGACTGGTTAGTCGATGAAGGCATATGCCCGTCGTCTGACCACCATGCTATCACTTTCTCAATCAGTATAGGCAAAACCCAAATAACACGAAATAAAAAACTTTCAACCTTTAAATACAACACATCACAATTACAATGGAACAGCATACAGGACAAATTCAAAACTGAGCTTCAAAGTAATCTTCCGCATTGTCACAACATTGAAAAACTTAAAACATCAGAATTGGAAAACTTTATTAAAGAACTAACAACCTCAATACAAAAGACATGTGACAGAATACTCCCGCGAGCCAAAAGCCTACCTCAAAAGGCACCATGGTGGAGCACCGAATTAGAGGACATCAAAAGAAGAGTCATACAGAGCCATCATAAACTGTCCAAGTTGAAGCGCAGGAGTCTTCCCCTTGACGAAGCCATCGCCGAAAGGGACATGATAAGGAAGGAATACTCCGATGCAATACGAGAAGCATCCATCACACATTTCAAGGAGTTCTGCAATATGCAGAAGACTGACGACGTTTGGACCATCACGAACAGAATCATTAAATCACGTCCTATAACTCAGCCTCCCTCTACATTAAAGACAAATAACGGTACATTTACCACAAATGCCAATGAGACTGCTCAGGCCCTCCTCAAACATTTCTACCCGGATGACAACAAAGACGATACTCCAACCCAAAAAAGCATCAGATCCCAAGAAAGAGACGTCATCAGTACCTCTGAAGACCCTCCATTCACACTACCCGAAATCATTCAAGCCTTATCATCCATGAATCCCAAAAGAGCCCCTGGCCCTGATCATCTCACTGCAGATATTTGTTCTGCAGTCGTCAAATGCTTCCCAGACATCATCCTAGCTATTATGAACCGCTGCCTTGCCCTAAATTACTTTCCCAAAATCTGGAAAGTGGCATACGCCAAAATAATACCTAAACCAAGTAAAACTGACTATACCGAATTATCAGCCTACAGACCGATTGGACTTATCAACGTCTTTGGAAAACTACTAGAGAAGCTCACCATCAACCGGTTAAATCACCATCTTCATATCACCAATAACAGTTCAAAACAACAATATGGTTTCAAACCCCAGACTTCCACCACACATGCTATCAACACAGCACTCACCATAATAAAATCCGCACTAAACAACAAACAGCATGTTGTCGCAGCATCGCTCGACATCAAGTCGGCCTTCGACAACGCCTGGTGGCCGGCGATAATAAAAAGATTGCGCGATGTAGAATGCCCTAAGAATATATTTTATCTACTCAAAAATTACATGACAGACAGAATGGTAAAAATGAATTTTGCAGATCAGAGTGTAGAAAAAACCACTACCAGAGGATGTATCCAGGGGTCTGTGTGCGGCCCTACACTCTGGAACCTCATGCTCGATGAGTTGTTCGGGATAGCACTGCCTGAAGGGTGCCATCTGCAGGCATACGCGGACGACATACTTCTCATCAGTCATGCTAGCAATGAACAAGATTTAGAGAATGCAACCAACTCTGCACTCAAATTAATAACGGACTGGGGAGACTCCGTTAAACTAACATTCGGTCCCCACAAAACACAAGTTATAGCCTTCACAAACCGATCACTCAAATGTAAAATCATATGTAAAGATCAGGTTATCACTTTTGTCAACACCATCAAGTACCTGGGGATTATTATTGACAGAAAACTTAAATTCATTCGACACTCCGAGTTTATTATACAAAAAGCCAAAAACCTGTTCCAAAAACTTGTCCAATTCGTGAAACCCACTTGGGGTGTGCACCCAGAAAACATAAAAATAATATATAAACATGTAGTGGAACCGATCATATGCTACGCAGCAAGTGTATGGTCTAACGCACTCAACATCAAATATGTACGAGAAAGATTTCTGTCCCTCCAGCGACTCTTCGCCATCAAAATTATACAAGGTTTCAGAACCATCAGTACTGCAGCCTCAATTTCAATAGCGCAACTGACTCCATTACCTGCAAAAATTTCAGCCACCTCCGACATTGAACTCACAAAACTTATCAAACATTCCAAATTCCTTCCCTCTGATGTGCCCATAGAACTGCCAACCCCAGTAAAAGATCTTTTACATCCGTCAAAGCGACCGAAAATATCGATCGCTAAAGACTGTACTGAAGAGGAAATGCCTTTATCCGTCCTGCAAACCCTTACTAAAGTCTATACCGATGGCAGCAAGCACGATGGAAAAGTCGGTGCCGCTTTTATAGCTTACCACCCCTCAGGCCATACTCACACCAAAAAATTAAAGCTGCATAGTTGCTGCTCGGTGTTTCAAGCTGAGCTTCTGGCAATTTATCATGCAATGACATACATAAACTCAACCCAGTCCACTCCCACAATTATACATTCAGACAGCCAATCAAGTATTCAAGAAATAAGTAATCCCAACAGTACACACCCTTTGGTGACTAAAATACACACTGAATACGTCACTGCACAACAAAATAGTATCGAAATCCATTTTCAATGGGTCAAGGCTCACACCGGAATAACCGGTAATGAAGCTGCTGATGCCGCTGCAAAAGCAGCTGCATCATCTCATAAAAAACTTGATTATTTTGATGTTCCAATTTCATTCATAAAACTTAAAAATAAAATACTTTGCTTAGAGGCAGCTGAAGAGCTGTACTCTAAAACAAGCCCTCACATAAGAACACTCCTTCCAACCTATCAAAGTCTATCAGAATATTTAGCAGTTGTTGAACCGTACTTCGCAATTACACAAATGCTTACAAATCACGGTTATCATAAGAGTTATCTTCATAGATTTCACATAACATCTGATGAAAACTGCCCTTGTGACGGAGTCAGCGCGCAGACTCTTGAGCACCTGCTAAGGGATTGCCCGCGTTTTGGAGAAATGCGCCAAAACCACCTAATATCGGCGCAACTGGTAAACGAGCCATACTCATTACCAGATATTATTAAATCAGTATACACAACAAATACATTTCATGCACTGGTGGTCTATATAATAAAGAATCTTAAAACCTTTAATAAACCACCACCACCCACTAACAACATAATGCCCGCAATCCCTTAAACAAAAAAGACACGAGTGAAGCGTATTCCACTAGCGCTGACCTTGTGATCTATAAATACCAAAAGTTGGAACACACTCCAACAAAAACTCCCAAAAAAAAAAAAAAAAAAAAAAAAAAAACCTAACCTAACCTAACCTAACCTAACCTAACCTAACCTAACCTAACCTAACCTAACCTAACCTAACCTAACCTAACCTAACCTAACCTAACCTAACCTAACCTAACCTAACCTAACCTAACCTAACCTAACCTAACCTAACCTAACCTAACCTAACCGAGTTCTCTATCCGTTGCTGCCAGCCTTGGTCGCGCTCCGCGTATTCTTTTATATTTAATTTAATTAAGTGTAAGTGCCAGTCCTGGGGTAAGTGCCTTCCATATATTATTATACTTTTCTTTGTGTCTACCTGAACCACTTGCCATAATTTTATGTATAACCACCATATTTAAGCACGTGTCACGATAGGATTGCGAATAACCGTTATTTTCAAACCCCCACACCAAGTATCTTGCTGTATATAATTATCAGAACAACAGTTGGTTTAAATTAGGGGTCAGGTTCCCAAACCTTAGTTTAACTTCAGTTAAAATTCAAAAATCACCGTTCGTCAAGCGTATTTTTCACCACCGCGTCCACCTATATATAGCCCCGGAGAGGCCCCCGCCCGGCAACTCTTTGTCCTTTCCTTTCTGTGCGTGCCTAGATTGCCTACCTGAAACTGAAACTCTCCTGTGTCTCTCTTACTGTGCATAAAACAACTCTTTACTTACTTACATATAATAATATACTTACTTATGATTTCTCAAAAACCTCAAAGCGTCCGCACCACGCACATAAGGTAGGTACGCATAGCTCGTATATAACCTAACTGAGGTTAGATAGACACTCGGCTGTTAGGTCCACACCAAACCTCACTAAAAACCGGCTCAGCAGTTTTCCCGTTAAAGCAAGACAGACAGACGGACAGACAGACAGACAGACAGAGCCACTTTCGCATTTTTAACATCAGCATGGATAATCCGCTCTCCTGCGCTCCGTTACATACTTAGCTTATTCTATCTAATACATAGGTAGGTGGGCAATTTGCATTAGGAAAAAACAAAACGCACCGTTTTCTACATCGCGCCATCGACTTCCTGCCGACACTCTATATAATACTCAGCCACTTGGGCTGAAGCCCAATCAGCCCAAGGCCCAATAACACCAGCACCCTCAAAATGCACTAATAAAACTACCCCTAGATACTTACTTACCTAAATTACCTAGATAATTCACTCCCTAACTCACATAACCTAAAAACGGCCACGCGGTCAAGCGGCCATTTTGAATGAAACCCCTGAGATAGCTCAGCATGACTTAACAACTCTCAGTTAGTATCATCATAATTATAACCCCATCATACTAAATTAAAACAGAAATTAAAACAAAATAATTTATTGAAATTAAAACAACATAATACACAAAAACCACACTCCATTATAAAATAACTTAATCCTTACTACTTACACGACTTTGAAAAAAGGATACCAAACTATAACTTAATGGAAAACTACAATCAAACAAGTCTCAATAATATCCTAGTAAATAATTTCCTTAAAGGGACCCGCCCTCAATACTCCCTCATTTTCTTCAAATCGGCTAAAATAGGTACTAAAACCTTTTCCTGAAATTAATAAATACTTATGTTAAAACCGCATCCAGATTGGTTTAGCCAAACTCGAGATAGTCGCATACAAACACGCACACACACATACATACAGGTCAAACTGATAACCTGCTCTCTTTTTCAAAAGTCGGTTCAATAGCGAATGGAGCAAGTAAACCATAACAGACAATCTCACATATTATAATATGAAACCGCAATTAATATTTCATTTATTCACACATTAGAGCAACAGTTTATTAAAACCACTCAATAATTAAAGTAAGTCAGATGACACTCATAACTATTCAAAATAAATTAATCTGTGAAAATTTAGACATCTACCTAGTACCCAACACTTCTTTTTCCATACTGTGCTATACATGTATAAGGTTATAAGCTGCCCTCCAAAATTTCTGTAATGGCGAACAGGTAGACATCCTCACAAACATGCCTACACACTGCCCGAGTGCATTAGAACTGCTCGCTTAAATTCAACCAGGACTTGAACCAGAATATATATCCAGCATGGTTTGCAAACTGGGTCTTTGAGTGATCCTGATCCTCCTGATCTTGACCTTTGTTGAAATATTTTTCTTTCCTTTTACACTAAAAACAAGACAAGATTTGCTCAACACACCACAACACAAAACATTATTAAAAGACATCTCAACTCAAAAAAAACAAAAGTAGCTTAATAACACGAAACCTAGGTACACCAATCCTACTTTATAAAATCTAAACAACTGCCTCGAACATGGGCACCAAGGAAACCATCACGAGCTCTGGAACAGGTCTCCAGATCAAGCTACGTGCTATGGCACGGGTCAGCACTACCTCCATCACCATTCCCTCTTTTAATTTTAATTAAACAACAAATTAACACATTTCAAAATCCAAAAGACATCAAACACACACAACAATGTTCAGTCAATCCTTTATTTATTCGCATACCACTTTCAATTAGACAAAGGAACATATCCCATACAGCCAAACCATAGATTCTCTTGAATAAAATGCATTTAATACAGATAACAGCTTTACACAGATAGGGGGCACCACTTTGCATCTAGAGTTGCAGCTATATTATTCACTTGTTCCCTAAATAACATAAAACTCAAATCCAAAAAGTAAATGTAAAGTACATCAAATATAAAAATTCGTTATCCATTCTCACGCCTTCAACGTAAAATAAAAATTGTTCCGCGCTAGGACACCGTTGCCGCGGTATGTAGTGAGGGCGCCACTCTCCAAGCTCGGCAAAGATATCTCTAAAAATAAAAAAGGGGCGCCACCTTGTACCCAATTTTATAAAACTCCTACTCAATTTCTTACTAATTACACGGACGCCATCTGGTGCAGCAGCCTCGAACCCGAGCTAGGCTCCATCATACAGTCGAAGTCTTCATAGCGAAAAGAAAAGATGGTTCCGCGTAAGGACGACGGAGGGCGCCACTAGAATATACTAAGAGCGCCACCTGGTACGCGGACCTGACAACCTCTAGCCATTCTCCTGATAAAATATTAGGATTCTTTACATAGCTAGAAGCACGCTCTCACCTTACTTAATCAGAATCGATCCATCCGTTTGGACTCTACGAAGCCACAGACAGACAGACAGACATACAAATTAAATAAAACTCATCTTAAATATAAGTAGTAACAATTAAGCCTTTATTACATAAACTTAACAGAGCATACATTTCAATTACAAAACTCAACAATACAATTAATTAATATTTAAAATAAATTAGTACTCTACCTAAATAAAACAAGCTCGATTAACATCTGACACACTAACATCTAAATTACTTACTTTATACGCTACAGGTATTTAAAAAATAAAAATAACAAATAAATAAAGAAAACCTAATCAAAACTGGTCCATCCGTTTGGGTTCTACGAAATCACAGACGGACAGACAAACAAACAGACAGACAGACATATACAAATTAAATTAAAATCGCTTCATCACAATAACAACTAAACGCTATACAAAACTCAACGAGACAAGTATTTATGTAATATTCTAATACCTAAATAAAACTTAACCCTATAAAACAAGCTTCATTATTAAACTATTCAAAAATAATGAATCAACCTGATTAAATTGAAACATCAAAACACTCAATAAATAATAAGCACAGCCTCGTCTCAAAACATATTCACATAGACTCTCCTAAAAAAAAAAAAAAAAAAAAAAACATCCATCCCCTGACTGAACTCGGTGCAGCGCTGTACTGGCATCAGATTCCAAACGGCCTTCCGAGGAGGTCTGGTCGAAGGATTGACCCGCAACGGCAAACGGGCGTAGACACTGATTTACACACTTGTACAAACGCCAGAGAGCATTAGAGTAACCCGCAGAACCTCAGCAGGGTCTTTTTAGATATCCAAATATATCCATCCAGCACGGTTTTCAAACTGGGTCTTTGAGTGATCCTGACCCTCCTGGTCTCGAGCCCTGTTGAAACATTGATTACATTACACTACAACCCAGACAACACATGCACGACACACAAAACATTATCAAAGACATCTCAACTCACAAAACAATATGTAATAGTCCAATAACATGAAACCTACTTCATCTTACCGTTTAAAATCCAAATAAACTGTCGCGAACATCTGCACCAGGTAAACCATCACAAGTCCTGGAACAGGTCTCCGGACTAAGCTACGCGCCACAGCATAGGTCAGCACTACCTCTGTCACCATTTCCTCTTGAAAATTTCTTATTTTTTCTACAAATAAATTTTCACAATAAACGTAAACACTGCCAGCTGGCCAACTCAACCCAAGGACATCAATCAAACACACACAATGTTCAGTCAAACAAGACTGACAGATCTCTTACTTATTCGCCCACTCTGCCTAGGCAAAGGAACACATCCCATACAGCCAAACCATAGATTTCTCTGGAAATTGCCCACCTACCTCCTAACTATAACAATATACAAGCTTAAAACTATGTAGACGCATGTTAGGTACATATGCACTCAATCGACATAAAAATAAAAAATAATAATAATAAAATAAATAAAAAAAAAAAGTTTTTAGTTAAATCTATGGCTGCTAGACCGCAAACCACATCTTGTTCAGTCAATCAGAAGTGTTTAGTAAAAATCAACTCTCCCTACTCTGTGCTATTCAAGACAGGCAAAGATACTTAGACAGTACAGCCAAGTCTTCAGTAAAACAACCAAACCTGAAAAAAAAACTTACCATAATGCAATACGAAGCTCGCCGGGATAGCTAATTAGCTAATTTCTAACAAAACATCATAAATTATGCATAACCACCACCATAAATGAAATTAGGTTAAACACGTGTCGTGATGGGTCAATCTCAGATAGATCAAAAACCTAATTTTAACTTAACTAAATAGCACTACTAAATGCAACCTCAGCTAAATCTCTAGAGCCCTTTACTGAGTATTACTGTTCAACAGAGCTTATTTTAACGTTAATTTAAGCTTTTATACTTTTACCAATACTGCCTCTCTTAAGCTTATTAAACGTACAAGGCTCAGCTACGTCTGATTTACATAACCTACCCAAGAAACGATTATAAAACACAGACCCTGACTTGGCAGCCATACGCTCTCATCCATTTCTGTAATTACTCTTTTCTTGGTGTACATTATCTACGTACCCTGTGAATATTCCTTAAATTTTAAATCCCCACCCCAAGTACTTTACTCTATATAACTGTCAGAAGAACAATTAGTCTTGAATTAAGGGTTAATCCCAGTTAGGTCTCCAAAAAACTCTAATTTAACTTCAGTTTAATTCAAAAAATCACCGTTAGCCAACGCATTTTTACTCGCGCCTACCGAGGGTAACCTGCAAATCACGCTCCCCACTCCCCACCTATATATAGCCCCGGATAGGCCCCCACTCGTCAGTTCTCTATCCGTTGCTGCCAGCCTTGGTCGCGCTCCGCGTATTCTTTTATATTTAATTTAATTAAGTGTAAGTGCCAGTCCTGGGGTAAGTGCCTTCCATATATTATTATACTTTTCTTTGTGTCTACCTGAACCACTTGCCATAATTTTATGTATAACCACCATATTTAAGCACGTGTCACGATAGGATTGCGAATAACCGTTATTTTCAAACCCCCACACCAAGTATCTTGCTGTATATAATTATCAGAACAACAGTTGGTTTAAATTAGGGGTCAGGTTCCCAAACCTTAGTTTAACTTCAGTTAAAATTCAAAAATCACCGTTCGTCAAGCGTATTTTTCACCACCGCGTCCACCTATATATAGCCCCGGAGAGGCCCCCGCCCGGCAACTCTTTGTCCTTTCCTTTCTGTGCGTGCCTAGATTGCCTACCTGAAACTGAAACTCTCCTGTGTCTCTCTTACTGTGCATAAAACAACTCTTTACTTACTTACATATAATAATATACTTACTTATGATTTCTCAAAAACCTCAAAGCGTCCGCACCACGCACATAAGGTAGGTACGCATAGCTCGTATATAACCTAACTGAGGTTAGATAGACACTCGGCTGTTAGGTCCACACCAAACCTCACTAAAAACCGGCTCAGCAGTTTTCCCGTTAAAGCAAGACAGACAGACGGACAGACAGACAGACAGACAGAGCCACTTTCGCATTTTTAACATCAGCATGGATAATCCGCTCTCCTGCGCTCCGTTACATACTTAGCTTATTCTATCTAATACATAGGTAGGTGGGCAATTTGCATTAGGAAAAAACAAAACGCACCGTTTTCTACATCGCGCCATCGACTTCCTGCCGACACTCTATATAATACTCAGCCACTTGGGCTGAAGCCCAATCAGCCCCCCAAGTCCCCCAAGGCCAACTAAAAGCAAAAGCAAACCATAACCTCCGCATCAACCCCATCAAACTACTCTTTCACTGCCCTATAATCATTCTATGGAATACATTATTTATCTTGTAATAAGAACCTTTTGTTTAACATCCTCCCGCCAAAAAACCAACAAATTCATCAACAAGATCTGTGACCTGCGAAAATACCAAAGTACAAAGCAGTCTTCAAATGAAAGAAATAATTAAACTACCTTATTGGTGTATGAAATAATATCTCAATAATACAACCATCCCACTTAAGCTCAAAATTGCTCAAATAAACCTTTACAAAAAGGAAAAGTGGATAAAACATAACCTCACATCGTTCAGTGGTTCGCTCTCAGGATCAACAACTAAGGCTTGGTTCAATTCATTTTGATCATCGCTGTTCTTGGTAGGAGTAGGAACGGTACCGCTTCACACATATGAGACGTACGTGAGGTATGGGGTGCTTTGTAGCGTGGGTGATTCTCTAATCTACAGTTAAATTATAATTAGGCTACCAGAGTAAGCGCAAGTTAACCTGAAGTCTTATATCAGGGATCCCTGATGCAAATGCAGGGACCGACCCCTACCCACTCACAGATTTTGTCATAGACTAGGGAGCCCACAATGGAACTGCAATAGGACTGCAAGATCTGGCAGAACCATAAAAATACCACAACCCAGATGGTGCTATGATTCACATAAGGGTCCTTTAAAAATATGTTTCTAAGGAACAGCACAGGGCGCTCAAGGAGGAAAATGGTTTCATGGTCCTGATTTCAATAATATTGGACAACGACAACAAGAATCACACACCATCCATCACATTCAAACTCACTTTTCAAATTTACTGCTCCTGTTATATCTTAAATTTTAAAGTTCGCAGGTGACAGATAAAAACCGACACACAAGGCGACGCAGAGTGGTAGACCCCGGCAGAACGGTCGGATGGCCCGGTGGAACTGCGGGGGCGCACTGAATGGGAGTCCTTTAGAGACTGCCTAAATGTGTATGAGGGAAAAAAGAAGAACTTAATAAGAAGAATACCAGGAGCTAAGAAAATCCAAGACATACACCACTTAAAGAAAAAAATAAGCTGTTATCCCCCCCACTGTCATTTTACCTTTATCATCACCACCATCATCATCACAGCAACCGTCCGACGTCCACTGCAGGACACAAGTCTCCCCACAGACTCCCACTAGGAGAAACATTGTAGATAATCTCATCATCATCATAGCACCTTGTTGACGTCCACTGCTGGACACAGCTCTCCCCACAGACTTACACAAGGACAAACATAAATACATAGCACAAAAAACTCACCTCCCTTGTCTGTCCCCATATATGCTTATATACTTATAACTATGCAACAGACTTAGATACAACTTCTTTTAGTAGACAGTGATTCAAGAGAAAGGTTTATATGTATAATTCATAGTAATAAGTAAGGCGATACGAAGTCCACCGGGACAACTAGCTATCGATAATTTTAATTTCATCACCATCATAGCAACTGGCCAACGCCCACTGCTGGACACAGACCTTCCCCACAGACCACCACAAGGACAAACTTTGTCATCATCACAGCAACCAGCCGACCCCCACTGCTGGATACAGGTTTCCCCTACATACATCATGGACAAACTTTGCAGTTAATTTTAATTTCATCATCATCATCATAGCAACCAGCCTACGACCACTGCTGGACACAAGTCTCCCCCACAGACCACCACAAGGACAAACATTGTAGATAATCTCATCATCACCATAGCAACTTGTCGACGTCCACTGCTGGACACACCTCTCCCCACAGACTTACACAAGGACAAACATAAATACATAGCATAAAACAAACTCGCTTCCCTCGACCGTCCCCATATATGCTTATATATTTATAACCATGCAACGAACTTAGATTAAATTTCTTTTAGTAGATACCTTAAATTTTAAAGTTCGCAGGCGACAGATGAAAACCGACACACAAGGCGCGCAGAGTGATGGACCCCTGCAGAATTGTTGGGATGGCCCGGTGGGAACTGCGGAGGTGCACTGAATGGAAGTCCGTTAGGGACTTCCTAAATGTGTATGAGGGAAGAAAAAGAAAACTTAATAAGAAGACTACCAGGGGCTAAGGAAATCCAAGACATACACCACACCACTTAAAGAAGAGAACTAGGCTGTTATCCCCCCCACTGTCATTTTACTTTCAAAGCAACTAACCAACACCCACTGCTGGACACAGGCCTTCCCCACAGACCATCACAAGGACAAACTTTGTAGTTAACTTTAACTTCATCATCATCATAGCAACCAGCTGACTCCCACTGCTGGACACAGGTCTCCCCCACAGACGTCAAGGACAAACTCTGCAATTAATTTTAATTTCATCATCATCATCATAGCAACCAACCTACTACCACTGCTGGACACAGGTCTCCCCCACAGACTACCACAAGGACAAACATTGTAGATAATCTCATCATCATCATCATCATCATCATCATCATCATCATCATCATCATCATCACCATCATAGCAACTTATCGACGTCCACTGCTGGACACAGCTCTCCCGACAGACTCACACAAGGACAAACACAAAATACACAGCATAAAACAAACTCACTTCCCTCGTCTGTCCCCATATATGCCTATAACTATGCAACGGACTTAGACACAATTTCTTTTAGTACATAGTGATTCAAGAGAAAGGTTTATACGTATAATTCATAGTAATAAGTAAGGCGACACGAAGTCCGCCGGGACAACTAGCTGTAGATAATCTTAATATCATCACCATCATTACAACTGGCCAACGCCCACTGCTAGACACAACTCTCCCCACAGACTGCCACAAGTACAAACATCAAACATCAATACATAGCATAAACTGTATGCTTATATACTTATAACTTAACTATACAGTGGATTTTAATGCAGTTTCTTATGTTTAACTCATCCACAACATAGTAATAAGTAAGGCGGTACGAAGTTCGCCGGGTCAACAAGTTGGAAATAATTCTAATTTTAATTTCATCATCATCACAGCAACCAGCAGGCGTCCACTGCTGGACACAGGTCTCCCCACAAACTACCACAAGGACAAACATTTAACTTTAATTTCATCATCATCATAGCAACTAGCCGACGATCACTGCTGAACACAGGTCTCCCCACAGACGACCATAAGGACAAACATGGTAAATAAAATTAATTTTAATTTCAATCATAGCAACCGGTCTCAACCTCCACTGCAAGACACAGATCTCCCCACAGCTAACACAAGGACAATCAGGGTAGACAACAATAATACTAACTTTAATTTCATCATCATCACAGCAACTGTCCTACGACCTCCGCTTGACACGGGTCTCCCCCGCAGACTACCACAAAGACAAGCTTTGTAGTCAACTTTAACTTCATCACCATCATAGCAACCAGCCG
Organism: Euspilapteryx auroguttella; assembly: GCA_951802225.1. Lineage (NCBI taxonomy): Eukaryota > Metazoa > Arthropoda > Insecta > Lepidoptera > Gracillariidae > Euspilapteryx > Euspilapteryx auroguttella. Next base: position 64,202 of record CATOPS010000026.1, on the reverse strand, counting down.
ACGTCACCTACTGGGTACAGCTCTCCCCATGGACTGCCACAGGGACAAACTTTGTAGTTAACTTTAAAGCAACCAGCTGACTCCCACTGCCGGACACAGGCCTTCCCCACAGACCACCACAAGGACAAACTTTGTAGTTAACTTTAACTTCATCATCATCATAGCAACCAGCTGACTCCCACTGCTGGACACAGGTCTCCCCCACAGACGCCAAGGACAAACTCTGCAATTAATTTTAATTTCATAGAAAGAAAGAAAGAAAGAAAGAAAGCAAAACTCAACTCACTTCCCTCGTCTGTCCCCATATATGCCTATAACTATGCAACGGACTTAGATACAATTTCTTTTAGTAGATAGTGATTCAAGATAAAGGTTTATATGTATAATTCATGGTTTATATGCATAATTTATAGTAATAAGTAAAGCGATACGAAGTCCGCCGGGACAACTAGCTGTAGATAATTTTAAAATCATCACCATCATAGCAACTAGCCTACGCCCACTGCTAGACACAACTCTCCCCACAGACTGCCACAAGTACAAACATCAAACATCAATACATAGCATACACTGTATGCTTAAATACTTATAACTTAACTATACAGTGGATTTTGATGCAGTTTCTTTTAATAGATTGAGCGACCCAATAGGAAGGTTTATGTTTAACTCATCCACAACATAGTAATAAGTAAGGCGGTACGAAGTTCGCCGGGTTAACAAGTTGGAGATGATTTCAATTTTAATTTCATCATCATCATAGCAACCAGCAGGCGTCCACTGCTGGACACAGGTCTCCCCACAAACTACCACAAGGACAAACGATTAACTTTAATTTCATCATCATCATAGCAACCAGCCGAACATCCATTGTTGAACACAAGTCTCCCCCACATACTACCACAAAAACAAACTTTGCAGTTAACTTTAATTTCATCATCATCATAGCAACTAGCCGACGACCACTGCTGAACACAGGTCTCCCCACAGACTACCACAAGGACTAACATTATAGATAATCTCATCGTCACCATAGCTTGTTGACGTCCACTGCTGGACACAGGTCTCCCCCACAGACTACCACAAGGACAAACCTTGTAGTTAACTTTAATTTCATCATCATCATAGCAACTAGCCGACGACCACTGCTGAACACAGGTCTCCCCACAGACTACCATAAGGACAAACATGGTAAACAAAATTAATTTTAATTTCAATCATAGCAACCGGTCAAACTCCACTGCAAAGACACAGATCTCCCCACAGCTACCACAAGGACAATCAGGGTAGACAATACTAATACTAACTTTAATTTCATCATCATCACAGCATCTGGCCGACGACCTCCGCTAGACACGGGTCTCCCCCACAGACTACCACAAGGACAAACCTTGTAGTGAACTTTAATTTCGTCATCTTCATAGCAACCAGCCGGTGACCACTGCTGGACACAGGTCTCCCCCACAGATTGCCACAAAGACAAACATTGTGGAGAAAATATATTCACCAACCGACTTCAAAAGTAGCTTATCACTTTATCCCGATTTTGGCTGAACTGATCCTTACGCGACTCTCACTTTCAAGAGAAGGCCTTTTGACCAATATTAAATTACCCTGTTGCCTGAAATAAATTATTATTATTATTATCACTGTTATTATTATTATTATTATTATGTACCACCATGTATCGACGCCTGCTCTGCGCAGCACCAGGAGCAGACCAGGTTGGGATGGTCAGGTATGGGCTTGCCTAATGCTGAATCGTCCGAACCTGTAGCACCCGACCCTGTGCAGAGAGACGTGGATGCATACGCTCCATGCAAACCAAACCAAACCAAACCAAAACAAACCAAACCAAAACAAAACAAACCAAACCAAAAAACAAACCAAACCAAACCATAAGCATTTCATAGGCTCTCATATATGGACACCTGCTCTGCACAGGGCCGGGAGCAGACCAGGTTGGGAAAATCAGGTATGATCTCGCCACATGCTGAATCATCCGAACCCATAGCACCCAACCCTGTGAGGGGAGACATCCATGTATGAGCTCCTGCAGACTGAGACCTTTTTCTCACCAATCCAAAACAAACATGACCAGGGAACTCCCCAGTGAAATAACACCATATACTGTGAAGTGGACTGGAAGTACACCCTGATCATAAAACCAACACAACCTACCCTTATTATTATTCCAATAATTCTACGGGCTACCATACACCGATGCCTGCTCTGCGCGGTGCCAGGAGCAAATCAGGTTGGGATGGTCAGATATGGGCTTGCCCAAAACTGAACCATCTGAACCTGTAGCATCAGACCCTGAGCGAAGAGGCATGGATGTGTGTGCACCTTTAGGCAGACCCTTTTGTCACCAACTATACAGTTTTTCGGTCCCACATTTGTCGATGCCTGCTCTGCGCGGTGCCGGTAGCAAATCAAGTTGGGATGGTCAGGGATGGGCTTGCCTAAAAAACTGAACCATCTGAACCTGTAGCAGCCGACCCTATGCAAGGAGGCGTGGATATAATGTGCCTCCACAAGACTGTGACTTCTTAGTCACAAACAAAACAAACGTGACCAGGGAACTCCCCAACGAAACGAATCTTGAGCTCGGTTCTCGCTTCGGCAGGTGAGCCGCAGCAACATAGTGAAGTGGACTGGAAGTACACCCTGATTACCAAAACCAACACAAACTACCCATATTATTATTCCAATAATTCTACGGGCTACCATACACCGATGCCTGCTCTGTGCGGCGCCAGGAGCAAATCAGGTTGGGATGGTCAGATATGGGCTTGCCCAACACTGAACCATCTGAACTCGTAGCATCAGACCCTGAGCGAAGAGGCATGGATGTATGTGCTCCTGTAAGCAGACCCTTTAGTCACCCACTATACAGTCTTCCGGTCCCACATGTACCTAAGTCTGCTCTGCGCGGTGCCGGTAGTAAATCGGGTTGGGATGGTCAGGGATGGGCTTGCCTAATGCTGAACCATCTGAACCAGTAGCGGCCGACCCTATGCGAAGAGGCGTGGATATAATGTACCTCCGCAGGACTGGCGACTTTTTAGTCACAAACAAAACAAAAGTGACCAGGGAACTCCCCGACGAAACGAATCTCGACCTCGGTTCTCGCTTCGGCAGGTGAGCCGCAGCGACTTGTGAAGTGGACCGGAAGTAAACCCTGGATCACAAAATCCATACAAACCAACTACTTGGGTGTGTTGCGTCCAACGCTCGTGTATGGACTTTACTCTCTTTTACTCTTAGACATTCACAAATTAAGTGTTGAAAAATCAACACATCATACCATATTAACCACCAATGATTCCTAATAAATAAGTAACTTTTAACTTAACAAGAGAGTACTGCTTCAGGACGGGATAGAGAGGGCTCAATGGCGGCATAACGCTTTGAGTCGTCCCTGTACTGTTTCGCCGACCGCTTGACAACACATACTCTTCTATTCGCACTCATAAAGCGTTGTTGTCCTATACAGAGTGGACAGCTGATCGCAGAGGATTACAATCCAAAACTTTTAGCATCCGACCCTGGTCAGGGACAACACATACCCAAACCATTACCCAGACCAGAATTTTGTGAAACACGACGCCCGGTAAACAGCAGATCGAGTATACTGCTTCAGTGGTTTCGGACGATAAGTTGGGCTCCTGAATCATCTAAACTCGTAGCGCCCGGCATGGTGCATCACGATTTTTTACGACTGTTGACCCTAAAAAGCAACACTCCAATAAAAGAGAGGCGGTAGTTGAGGCTCCAGGTACCACTCAACCCCAGCAAACACAAAACATCACTATACATAGCAGCAGGGGTCGGAGCTTCCCATGTGCCCTAACCTGTCTGTGTTTGAAGGCAATGCAAAAGTAGGGGGTTTAGTCGGTAAAAGTCCGGCACTATCACGATCGCTTATGCGGAGCATGTATCTCGGCATAAGGAATCGTGTTGTCCAAGAGGATTCCCCCTAACTAATCAAAAAAAAAAAAAAAAAAAACATAACCTAACCTAACCTAACCTAACCTAACCTAACCTAACCTAACCTAACCTAACCTAACCTAACCTAACCTAACCTAACCTAACCTAACCTAACCTAACCTAACCTAACCTAACCTAACCTAACCTAACCTAACCTAACCTAACCTAACCTAACCTAACCTAACCTAACCTAACCTAACCTAACCTAACCTAACCTAACCTAACCTAACCTAACCTAACCTAACCTAACCTAACCTAACCTAACCTAACCTAACCTAACCTAACCTAACCTAACCTAACCTAACCTAACCTAACCTAACCTAACCTAACCTAACCTAACCTAACCTAACCTAACCTAACCTAACCTAACCTAACCTAACCTAACCTAACCTAACCTAACCTAACCTAACCTAACCTAACCTAACCTAACCTAACCTAACCTAACCTAACCTAACCTAACCTAACCTAACCTAACCTAACCTAACCTAACCTAACCTAACCTAACCTAACCTAACCTAACCTAACCTAACCTAACCTAACCTAACCTAACCTAACCTAACCTAACCTAACCTAACCTAACCTAACCTAACCTAACCTAACCTAACCTAACCTAACCTAACCTAACCTAACCTAACCTAACCTAACCTAACCTAACCTAACCTAACCTAACCTAACCTAACCTAACCTAACCTAACCTAACCTAACCTAACCTAACCTAACCTAACCTAACCTAACCTAACCTAACCTAACCTAACCTAACCTAACCTAACCTAACCTAACCTAACCTAACCTAACCTAACCTAACCTAACCTAACCTAACCTAACCTAACCTAACCTAACCTAACCTAACCTAACCTAACCTAACCTAACCTAACCTAACCTAACCTAACCTAACCTAACCTAACCTAACCTAACCTAACCTAACCTAACCTAACCTAACCTAACCTAACCTAACCTAACCTAACCTAACCTAACCTAACCTAACCTAACCTAACCTAACCTAACCTAACCTAACCTAACCTAACCTAACCTAACCTAACCTAACCTAACCTAACCTAACCTAACCTAACCTAACCTAACCTAACCTAACCTAACCTAACCTAACCTAACCTAACCTAACCTAACCTAACCTAACCTAACCTAACCTAACCTAACCTAACCTAACCTAACCTAACCTAACCTAACCTAACCTAACCTAACCTAACCTAACCTAACCTAACCTAACCTAACCTAACCTAACCTAACCTAACCTAACCTAACCTAACCTAACCTAACCTAACCTAACCTAACCTAACCTAACCTAACCTAACCTAACCTAACCTAACCTAACCTAACCTAACCTAACCTAACCTAACCTAACCTAACCTAACCTAACCTAACCTAACCTAACCTAACCTAACCTAACCTAACCTAACCTAACCTAACCTAACCTAACCTAACCTAACCTAACCTAACCTAACCTAACCTAACCTAACCTAACCTAACCTAACCTAACCTAACCTAACCTAACCTAACCTAACCTAACCTAACCTAACCTAACCTAACCTAACCTAACCTAACCTAACCTAACCTAACCTAACCTAACCTAACCTAACCTAACCTAACCTAACCTAACCTAACCTAACCTAACCTAACCTAACCTAACCTAACCTAACCTAACCTAACCTAACCTAACCTAACCTAACCTAACCTAACCTAACCTAACCTAACCTAACCTAACCTAACCTAACCTAACCTAACCTAACCTAACCTAACCTAACCTAACCTAACCTAACCTAACCTAACCTAACCTAACCTAACCTAACCTAACCTAACCTAACCTAACCTAACCTAACCTAACCTAACCTAACCTAACCTAACCTAACCTAACCTAACCTAACCTAACCTAACCTAACCTAACCTAACCTAACCTAACCTAACCTAACCTAACCTAACCTAACCTAACCTAACCTAACCTAACCTAACCTAACCTAACCTAACCTAACCTAACCTAACCTAACCTAACCTAACCTAACCTAACCTAACCTAACCTAACCTAACCTAACCTAACCTAACCTAACCTAACCTAACCTAACCTAACCTAACCTAACCTAACCTAACCTAACCTAACCTAACCTAACCTAACCTAACCTAACCTAACCTAACCTAACCTAACCTAACCTAACCTAACCTAACCTAACCTAACCTAACCTAACCTAACCTAACCTAACCTAACCTAACCTAACCTAACCTAACCTAACCTAACCTAACCTAACCTAACCTAACCTAACCTAACCTAACCTAACCTAACCTAACCTAACCTAACCTAACCTAACCTAACCTAACCTAACCTAACCTAACCTAACCTAACCTAACCTAACCTAACCTAACCTAACCTAACCTAACCTAACCTAACCTAACCTAACCTAACCTAACCTAACCTAACCTAACCTAACCTAACCTAACCTAACCTAACCTAACCTAACCTAACCTAACCTAACCTAACCTAACCTAACCTAACCTAACCTAACCTAACCTAACCTAACCTAACCTAACCTAACCTAACCTAACCTAACCTAACCTAACCTAACCTAACCTAACCTAACCTAACCTAACCTAACCTAACCTAACCTAACCTAACCTAACCTAACCTAACCTAACCTAACCTAACCTAACCTAACCTAACCTAACCTAACCTAACCTAACCTAACCTAACCTAACCTAACCTAACCTAACCTAACCTAACCTAACCTAACCTAACCTAACCTAACCTAACCTAACCTAACCTAACCTAACCTAACCTAACCTAACCTAACCTAACCTAACCTAACCTAACCTAACCTAACCTAACCTAACCTAACCTAACCTAACCTAACCTAACCTAACCTAACCTAACCTAACCTAACCTAACCTAACCTAACCTAACCTAACCTAACCTAACCTAACCTAACCTAACCTAACCTAACCTAACCTAACCTAACCTAACCTAACCTAACCTAACCTAACCTAACCTAACCTAACCTAACCTAACCTAACCTAACCTAACCTAACCTAACCTAACCTAACCTAACCTAACCTAACCTAACCTAACCTAACCTAACCTAACCTAACCTAACCTAACCTAACCTAACCTAACCTAACCTAACCTAACCTAACCTAACCTAACCTAACCTAACCTAACCTAACCTAACCTAACCTAACCTAACCTAACCTAACCTAACCTAACCTAACCTAACCTAACCTAACCTAACCTAACCTAACCTAACCTAACCTAACCTAACCTAACCTAACCTAACCTAACCTAACCTAACCTAACCTAACCTAACCTAACCTAACCTAACCTAACCTAACCTAACCTAACCTAACCTAACCTAACCTAACCTAACCTAACCTAACCTAACCTAACCTAACCTAACCTAACCTAACCTAACCTAACCTAACCTAACCTAACCTAACCTAACCTAACCTAACCTAACCTAACCTAACCTAACCTAACCTAACCTAACCTAACCTAACCTAACCTAACCTAACCTAACCTAACCTAACCTAACCTAACCTAACCTAACCTAACCTAACCTAACCTAACCTAACCTAACCTAACCTAACCTAACCTAACCTAACCTAACCTAACCTAACCTAACCTAACCTAACCTAACCTAACCTAACCTAACCTAACCTAACCTAACCTAACCTAACCTAACCTAACCTAACCTAACCTAACCTAACCTAACCTAACCTAACCTAACCTAACCTAACCTAACCTAACCTAACCTAACCTAACCTAACCTAACCTAACCTAACCTAACCTAACCTAACCTAACCTAACCTAACCTAACCTAACCTAACCTAACCTAACCTAACCTAACCTAACCTAACCTAACCTAACCTAACCTAACCTAACCTAACCTAACCTAACCTAACCTAACCTAACCTAACCTAACCTAACCTAACCTAACCTAACCTAACCTAACCTAACCTAACCTAACCTAACCTAACCTAACCTAACCTAACCTAACCTAACCTAACCTAACCTAACCTAACCTAACCTAACCTAACCTAACCTAACCTAACCTAACCTAACCTAACCTAACCTAACCTAACCTAACCTAACCTAACCTAACCTAACCTAACCTAACCTAACCTAACCTAACCTAACCTAACCTAACCTAACCTAACCTAACCTAACCTAACCTAACCTAACCTAACCTAACCTAACCTAACCTAACCTAACCTAACCTAACCTAACCTAACCTAACCTAACCTAACCTAACCTAACCTAACCTAACCTAACCTAACCTAACCTAACCTAACCTAACCTAACCTAACCTAACCTAACCTAACCTAACCTAACCTAACCTAACCTAACCTAACCTAACCTAACCTAACCTAACCTAACCTAACCTAACCTAACCTAACCTAACCTAACCTAACCTAACCTAACCTAACCTAACCTAACCTAACCTAACCTAACCTAACCTAACCTAACCTAACCTAACCTAACCTAACCTAACCTAACCTAACCTAACCTAACCTAACCTAACCTAACCTAACCTAACCTAACCTAACCTAACCTAACCTAACCTAACCTAACCTAACCTAACCTAACCTAACCTAACCTAACCTAACCTAACCTAACCTAACCTAACCTAACCTAACCTAACCTAACCTAACCTAACCTAACCTAACCTAACCTAACCTAACCTAACCTAACCTAACCTAACCTAACCTAACCTAACCTAACCTAACCTAACCTAACCTAACCTAACCTAACCTAACCTAACCTAACCTAACCTAACCTAACCTAACCTAACCTAACCTAACCTAACCTAACCTAACCTAACCTAACCTAACCTAACCTAACCTAACCTAACCTAACCTAACCTAACCTAACCTAACCTAACCTAACCTAACCTAACCTAACCTAACCTAACCTAACCTAACCTAACCTAACCTAACCTAACCTAACCTAACCTAACCTAACCTAACCTAACCTAACCTAACCTAACCTAACCTAACCTAACCTAACCTAACCTAACCTAACCTAACCTAACCTAACCTAACCTAACCTAACCTAACCTAACCTAACCTAACCTAACCTAACCTAACCTAACCTAACCTAACCTAACCTAACCTAACCTAACCTAACCTAACCTAACCTAACCTAACCTAACCTAACCTAACCTAACCTAACCTAACCTAACCTAACCTAACCTAACCTAACCTAACCTAACCTAACCTAACCTAACCTAACCTAACCTAACCTAACCTAACCTAACCTAACCTAACCTAACCTAACCTAACCTAACCTAACCTAACCTAACCTAACCTAACCTAACCTAACCTAACCTAACCTAACCTAACCTAACCTAACCTAACCTAACCTAACCTAACCTAACCTAACCTAACCTAACCTAACCTAACCTAACCTAACCTAACCTAACCTAACCAAACCCCTTTTTCGAATAGAACCTTTTGAACTATCCTCACGAATTTTTGCACATCGTCTTCTACTGCTCCCCCGATAATTACCAGCTATTTACTTTCAATTTTTAACTTTCCGTTTGTATGGGCCGTTGTATGGCAAATTTTTAACTTTCCAAAATCTTATTAAATTCATTAAAATTTCATTTTTGCATTTAAATTCAATCTTTCACCTTCATAATTATCTGTTCCACTCCCCCGTCACTTCCCAAAACTTCTTTTCGAATTAGCTATCACCGAAAATTTTCTAACTCCATATTTTTAGTTTTTATTTCTAAGTTTTCAGCACATAGTTTTAATTACATCTAGGGTTTCTTAACACCCTATCTCTCTTTTATCTTCATTTTGTACATGTTTTCTTTCATTTTATTCAACTTTTGTAAATATAATTAGTCATTTTTAAATTTTTAACTTCTTCCGAAAAATTTTGAAATTTCTAAAATTTCAAAATTTTACCCCCCCTTTTTATTATTCCAATCTACTTTATAATTCCACCACCTACCACGGTGCGAATAAAATTGTTCCCAATAGCGCAGTTAATTTTTTATTAATAAATTTCATTTGTCAAAAAGAGTTTAACACCCCTAAAAATTATTAAATATTAACTTAAATTCATAATTCTTTGCACATTATCCTCATTTGATCCGGCGGTCATTTTGATATCTCATTTGTCCAGCCAAGACATCCCATTCAGTTTTTATCATACCCCACTTGTAAAAATTTCACTCATTTTTAATTTTTATAATTTTTAGTTTTATTTCAAAATAGTTTTTAATATTTGCTTCTTAGTTCATTAAGACCTCAATTTAAAAGTTTGACAATTTTTAATTTCCATACTTTTTAACACAGACCATTTTTCTGAAAATAAAAAGTCGGAAAATTCCAAAAATTTTATCATTTCAATCTATCAGATACTACCCCAATACACACCCATAAGAATAAAATTGATCAAAACCCGGTACTTTAGATTTTATTCAAAAATTTAATATTTAAAAACAGGTTTTTGAACCTTAAAAATTTTAAAACATAACTTTTAAATTCTCTCAATTTGTAACGTACTCACCATAATTGCGGCGGTCATTTTGACACCCGATTCACCACTCTTGTAAAGATATAAAAAATCATACTCAATACTTTAGTCCGAAAATTCACAGAATTTTAAAATTTTAGTTACCTCAGATAAAGTCCCAGTTCCTTGTCCACTCCCTTCTCCTTCCTTGTCCCTGTAAAGAAAATAAATATAAAATTTTTAACTACATATAATAAAAAGTTACATATCTATAAAATATCCCTGAAATATAAACTTAAAAACTAAAATAAAATAAAAATAAACCTTAAACTTACCTTCAAAACTCCAATGGGCATATCAGGACTTACCTGGTCCTGAATGCACCACCATGACAACCAATATGGACCCTAATCTGTTGATATCTCCATTAGGGTCTTCACTAAACTTGGTCTTGTCGGACGACGAATACCAATCATCATCTTCCACCAACGGCGACTTCGCACCTAACGACCTCAGCAAAGAGGTCATCAAAACCACTAGATTTATCCTAACAAAAATCACTGAAGGCAAAAGCCTCACTAAATCAAATAAAGAAACCATAATCAAAGCCGTAAAAGAATTACAGGATTTAGCCACAAACCTCAAAGGAACAACCTTCATCACCTCTCCACAAGTCGCCCTTGACGACAGCACCATCACTGTCATCAAAACCACCATTAAAGAAGAGATACAAAAACAGATCTCAAACCACTTACCTAAAATTCAGCAGAAAACCTCCTTCGCTGAAGCTACCAAGTCCACTAAAAAACCAACCCCCCCCATCACTCTGCCAACCACTAAACCCGCAATCATAATAACCGCTAAAGCCCCCGTAACCAGTAACTCTGAAACTCTCCAGCACTGGAACAAAAGCGTGTCTTTCAAGGACACAACGTTCGCACCTGCTGGAGTAAAATTTGTCTCTAATAACAAATTACGAGTAGAGTTTGACACAGATAGCCAAAGACAAACCGCTTTAAACAAAGCTAATCAACCGAACTCAGACGTATTAGCCGAGCAATCTAAAAAACTCCAACCCTCGTTTATACTAAAGGGTATCACAAACTCCATCCCCACTGAAGAGCTGACTGATATAATCTTTGGTCAGAACGAAACTCTAAAAACCAACTTCAAGAAAGAAGACATCCATTTTCAGTTCAAAAGGTCCAACAAGAACAAAACCTTATACAACGCTGTCTTCAGAACAACACCCACCTGTTGGCGACAAATAATCAAGACAGGTCGCATTAACGTCGAGCATCAGCGCGTTCACGCCGAGGAGTACGTCTCTCTCCTTCAGTGTTACGACTGCCTGCAGTTCGGACACACAAGAAAGACGTGCACCATCAAGGAGCACGCTTGCTCCCACTGTGCATCTGAAACACACAAATACAAAGACTGTCCGTCGAAGTCCAACCCTCCAAAGTGCCTGAATTGTATATACCACGCACAGAAAAATAACATTCAAAACCCCAAGCTTAACCACTCTGCAACTTCTACATCCTGCCCCAGACACATCCTAATTACAAACAAAATCAAAAACAAAACAGACTATGGACAATAGATACAACAATACCACGCACAGAAACCACAGCAAAAACACCAAACTTAAAGCAATTCAAATTAATCTAAACGGAAGCCGCAATGCAACACAAGAACTGCTCACCTATCTCAATAACGAAAAACCGGATATAGCCTTCATTCAAGAACCTTACATCAGCAACCAAAATTGCATTAAGAAAATACCCGGTTACACCGTCTACCAATTCCCGGTCAACAATAATGCACTTATGGCAGCAATTTGCACCAAGACGGATATCGGCAGCACCTTTGGCATAACAGAACATTCCACATCCAACTTAGCCACAGTTCTCATCACCACTAAATCAGGAAACAAAATTCTATTAACTTCAATATACATAACACCCCGAAACGATCAACTACAAACCCTAAACACACTAGAGCAGCTAGTACGCAACAACCTAGGAGCAGCTCATATAATCGGCGGGGACTTTAACGCCTGGAACACAATGTGGGGTTCCCGCGTCAACACCCGCCGAGGAAACAAAGTTGCTGACCTTGTCATCCTAAATGATCTTAAAGTCTGTAATACAGGAACCAACCCTACCTATGCAGCCGTCCGTTATGGGATACTCAGAGAGTCTATTGTCGACTTGACTCTCTGCAGCAATACCCGAACTGCGGCTGTGCAAGACTGGACTGTTGACACAAACATATGCCCCACATCTGACCATCACGCAATAACTTTTTCAATATCCATTGGCAAAACCGAGTTAACCAGAAATAAGAAGCTTTCCACATTCCGCTATAATACCACAAATGTGCGTTGGAATTGCATAAAAGACACATTCAAATCGGAATTACAAAATCACTTACCCTTACAACCTAACATAGAAGAACTTAACGCTAATGACTTAGAAATATACATACATGAATTAACTACTTCAATACAAAAAACTTGTGACAAGACCCTCCCTCGTGCGGCCAGCCCACCCCAAAAAGCTCCCTGGTGGAACAAAGAATTAGACAACCTAAAAAGGGGTGTCATCCATAATCACCACAAGATTTCTAAACTGAAACATAGATCTCTCCCCCTGGATGACGCCTTAGCAGAAAGAGCCATCCTAAGAAAACAATATTCAGACGCAATATGCGAAGCCTCTACTGCTCACTTCAAGGAGTTTTGCAGCATGCAGAAGCGGGACGATGTCTGGACAATTACAAATAAAATAATTAAAACTAAACCCATATCACAGCCGCCATCCATGCTAAAACTTAATGACGGAACCTATACCAACAATCCAACTGAAACTGCAGAAGCTCTCCTAAAACATTTTTACCCAGACGACACCGCTGATGAAACACAAACCCAAAAAACCATTAGAGATCAAGCACTCGAACAAGTTCATACCACCGACGACCCTCCGTTCACTATTACAGAAATATCCGAAGCTATTGACTCTATGAGTCACAAGCGAGCTCCAGGTCCTGATCATCTTACCGCGGATATATGTATGCAAGTAAATATATGCATTCCAGACACAATTCTTAGAATAATGAATCGCTGCCTCACTCTCAATTATTTCCCCACCTGCTGGAAGGTTTCAATGGCCAAAATCATACCCAAACCAAATAAAACAGACCACACCGAACTATCCGCATTTCGGCCAATAGGGCTCATAAATGTATTCGGTAAACTGCTTGAAAAACTTATCACAAACCGCCTGAACTATCACCTTCAAATCACCAACACTACCTCACCTCACCAGTATGGCTTCAAACAGCAAACTTCCACTTCTCACGCAATAACTTCCGCCCTTAATATTATAAATAATGCATTACAAAATAAAGAACACGTTATTGCTGCATCTCTCGACATCAAATCTGCCTTTGATAACGCCTGGTGGCCAGCTATTATTAAAAGACTACGGGATGTGAAATGTCCCAGTAACATATTCTACCTTCTAAAACACTACTTACAAAACCGCAAAGTCACAATGAGTTTTGCCGATCAGAGCGTTGAAAAGACCACAACCAGAGGATGCGTTCAGGGGTCTGTCTGTGGTCCAACGCTCTGGAACCTCATTCTAGACGAGCTTTTCAGCATTGAGTTACCTGAGGGTTGTCATCTCCAAGCATACGCCGACGACGTCCTGCTTGTCGCGCACTCCAACTGCATCCAG